>CATIWK010356179.1:0-29995 GCA_949634005.1 Mallotus japonicus
ATAATAATTTTTATTGAGTTAGATTATAATATGGAGTCATTCTACAATACAAACATGTGTATCTATAGAAATGCAATTAGAACCGTTGGATTACTACTAATTTAATTACAACCATTGATATATTTTATAGGTATTGGTACATAAAAAAATCAATGGTTATAATTAAATAAAAATAAATCTAATGTCTCTAATTTCATTTGCATGGATACAAATATTTACACCGTAGCCAGAGCCTAAAAATAACAAATAAAGAAAATAAAGGTTATAATTATAAGAAATGTAGATTACCTATTTCTGTTAAATATGTATAAAAAAGGTCGGAGATACCTCCGATATATTGACCGTTGGGACCCATAATATTGTCTCATCCATCGCATTAATTAACACGTGTCACTTTTCAGTACTCTTAGTTTTACGTTTGCCAAATTGATGTTGTCTCCTGATACGGAGGTGGCCGCCAAATCTGTCAGCTTTTACAACTTCTTTTTGTTTTATCCAAATTCTTGATAGTACTTCAATTTTTTGCACTTAGCCCTTTTTTTTTTTTTTTTTTTGTCAGGGAAGTAGAGGAGGATTAACACCCTCAACTTCTAAATGGAGCCAACCCCTTATACTCTAAATTCCTTATATTTGTAACAACTTCAATTTTATTTTTTTTTTTTGCACTTAGCCCTTATACTCTAAATTTTATTCAGAATAAATTAAAAATATAATTTTTTTTTTTTTTGCAAACGAAAAAACTTTGGCATAAATTCTTAGAAACAATTTCTCTATAAAATTGGAAAGCAATTAATTTCACAATTTGTAAAGAGGGCTCATCTACAATCAAGTCCTTGTTCATTATGATTTCAATCTTAATCAGATTCTGCACCTTGTAGCCAAGCAATTTATAGAATTAGTTGTTACCTTGTTTTTTCCCTTTAATTTTATATGAAAAAGATAAGCCATAGCAGGCCAATGAACGTGAAAATGTGAGATTTCTCCAGAGAGGAATTTGTTTACTATCATCTAGGAATTCTTAAGTTACAATGTCTTAATGAAAAATTAGATTTATAAATGCATATCCAACTTCCGCTAAGTTCAGAGTTTGTAAAGAATGGATTTGTGTATTGAGAAAATTATCACTTATCGTTTACAAGAGTACAGTGTATATATATATGCTATACAAATAAACTTAGTGAATAACAAGTATAACAATAGGATAAATATACGTAACAACTAGTGTATATCTATTTGCTTGACACGCCCCCACAAGCTGATGGCGTTGAGAAGCAAAGCCGAAGCTTGTCCCAAAGATGCTAGAATTATGCCTTTGGAAGCGGCTTAGTCAGAATATCAGCAAGTTGGTCTGCTGATGAACAGGAAGAGATCGATATTTGCTTATTTGCCACCTGATTTCGGACATAATGGAAGTCAACTTCAACGTGGCGGTGCGGGCATGGAAGACTGGGTTTGAAGAAAGAAAAACAGCACCTGCATTGTCACACCAAATGTGAGGAATGGCTGAAAATTGAACACCCAATTCCTTAAGCAAAGCAGAGAGCCATTTGATTTCAGTACACACATCAGCAACTGCTTTAAATTCTGATTCGGTTGATGATCGCGCTATTGTTTTTTGTTTTTTGGAATTCCATGCTAACAAGTGTTGTCTAAAATAAATTAGAAATCCTCTAGTGGAGCGCCTATCATCAGGGCACCCAGCCCAATCGGAGTCGGTAAAAGCAATTAACTGAGTTGGATTGTGTGTAGAAAAAAATAAACCATTTGCAGATGTACCATTCAAATAGCGCAAAACATGTTTCAGAATTTTGTAATAAGAATCTGTCGGTTTGTGCATGAACTAACAAAGTTTGTTGATGGCATAGGATAAATCTGGGCGGGTTAGAGTGGCATATTACAAATTGCCATAAATTTGGCGATATTTGACAGCATCGGATAGAGAAAGGGCAACACCATCATGAAGAGAAATAGAATGGCTTGTGGCAAGAGCAGTTGCAATCGGTTTGGACTGATACATATATGATTTTTTTAATAAATCTCGGACATAAGATTGCTGAGATAAAATAATACCATTAGTTCGATAATGAACCTCCAAGCCGAGGAAGTAATGAAGTCTCCCTAAGTCTCGTAGTTGAAACTCTTGAACCATCCGTTTAATTAATGAGCCAATCAAGGAATTATCATTGCCTGTAATGATTACATCATCAACATAAACAAGTAAGAAACATGTTGACATACCATGTTTGTATAGGAATAAAGAAGAATCGGCTTGAGAACCCACAAAACCAAGTGTGTATAGGAATGTACTAAGCCGTTGAAACCATGCTCTTGGAGCTTGTTTAAGGCCATAGAGATCTCTTAAGACGACAGACATAATCAGGGTGATCTGGATGCACAAAGCCCTGTGGTTGTGTCATATAAACTATTTCATCAAGATTTCCATACAAGAATGCATTGCTTACGTCGAGTTTACGAAGTGACCAGCCATTACTAACTGCAAGAGAGATAATTGCCCGAATAGTGACATGCTTGACAACAGGACTGAAAGTGTCTGTGTAATCTAACCTATACTCCTGTGTGTATCCTTTGGCAATAAGGCGTGCCTTGTAGCGTTCGATGGTCCCATTAGCATGCCGTTTGATTTTATAGACCCAGCGATTTCCTACAACATTAGCATTGGATGGTTTCGGCACTAGTTCCCAAGTATTGGTTCGATAGAGAGCATTAATTTCCTGTTGCATAGCTTGTATCCATTGAAGGGATTTGGACACTTGGGTATAAGAGGTGGGTTCGGTAGGAATTGGAGAGGGCAATGTAGTAAGGTATGTTTGTGGTCTACGGTTGTATGTGGTTGGGCGCAATTGCATGTGGTGAGTACGTTGAGGAGGTAAGGGTTATTGAGTATCGGGTGATAAGGAAGAAGTGGATGGAATTGGAGTTGGTGAGGATGTAGTGGTTGCGGAAGTAGTTAGGTTATTGGATGCATGTTGTTGCGAGGATTCACATTGAGCATCAATCAATTCCAATCCGTGTGGATTGTATATCTGGTGGGTACAGGATGGTGTTATTGAAGATGAATGGGATTGAGGAGTTTGGATATTGGTGGAGTCTAAGGGAGGTGGTGATGATAAGGTAGAGTTTGGAAGAGAAGTGTTTGGATAAGGATAGGATACCTGAAGCCAAGGATTTGATGAAGTAGAATCACTATGTGTTGAAGTTGATATGTCTTGAACCCGATGAAATGGGAAAAGTGCTTCATCAAATGTGACATGCCGGGAAATATAGATTTTTCCAGTATCTTTATCCAAGCATCGATACCCAAGATGATGAGGAGAGTAGCCAAGAAATACACATTGCTTGGACCGATATAAAAATTTATGCCTGTTGTAGGGTCGAAGTAGGGGATATACTACACAACCAAATACCTTAAAAAATAAATAATCAGGAGCAGAATTAAATAATATTTGATAAGGAATTTTGTTATGGAGAGAAGAGCTGGGCATTCTATTAATCAGAAAAATAGCAATCTCAAATGCATAGTGCCAAAATTTGAAAGGTGCACCACAGTGTCCCAAAAGAGCCAAACTGATGTCAACCACATGCCTAATTTTCCTTTCTGCTATGCCATTTTGTTCATGGGTATATGGACAAGATACCCTATGAACAATACCTTGATCTTGAAAGAATTGAGTTAATGATCTGTATTCTCCTCCCCAATCAGAATTAATTGATTTTATTTTGCTATTGCATTGCTTTTCAACCATAGCATGGAATTTCCGAAAAATACCATATACATCACTCTTTTGTTTGAGAGGATAAAGCCATGTGAAAAAAGAATAATCATCAATAAAACAAACAAAGTACCGATCTCCATTAGAAGAACAAAGAGGGGCAGGTCCCCATACATCAGTATGAATTAATTCTAAAGGAGCAGAACTTCTGTTGTTTGTAGAAGACAAAGATAATCTATATGACTTTCCTAAAAGACAGGTTTCACACTTATTAAGAGGTACTTTATTAGAAACACAAGGCAAATGAAATTCAGAGACTAAGGCTCGAACAGTCTTGTAGTTTGGGTGTCCAAGGCGAGCATGCCATTATTCCAAAGTAGTTAAAAAAGCAGTAGTTTGAAACGGTGTGGTGGTTGGAAGAACATGTTGAAGCCGATATAATCCAAGCTCAGTGTTGCCTTGAAGAAGAGACTTCTTCGTGACCTGATCTTTAAGAAGACAATGATCAGAATGAAATTCAAAAAAGCATCTGTTATCATGGCACAGCTTTTGCACAGATATTAATGGCTTTTTAATCGTTGGAACATGTAAAACATCTTTCAAAAGAAGTAATTTTGATGGAGAAGGAAGAATACCAGAACCTATGTTGGCAGTTGATAGTCCAGTGCCATTTCCAACCATGAGTTTATCCTTACCCTTATATTCTTCAGAGATATTGAGTGTGGATAAATCGGGTGTCACATGGTGACTAGCACCCGTGTCAGGATACCATGGCAGAGAAGAGGTAGAAGATGCCATAGAATGACTGTCCAAATTATCATTCATCACCGAAAGATTGGCCTGAGATTGGAACAAAGGCTGCTGCTTGTATTATGGAGTGCGCATATGATTAGAGGTCTCAAATCGACGTCGGCATGAAACAACAGTATGATTAAAAAAACCACATATTTGACAACTGATAGAAGAAGAAGGATAGGTACCATTCCGGCGACCTCTGCCATGGCCACCACAAGAGAAATAATGACCACCACCTCGAGAAGATTGCTGTGCACGAGGATTGAAGCTTAAATCAGTAGAAAATTGACGAGAACCAGAAGAGGGAACTCGCTGAGCAACATTAGCTGATGGAAGTTGTGGTTGTTGGGATTGCAACAAGAGCTCATGGGCGACTAACTGACCATGAAGGTCATGAAAATTTGGTGGCTCAGTACGCTGCTGAAGTGCAGCAATAATCCCATTATATTCGGCACCAAGCTTGCGAAAAATAAGGGAGTTAAATTCAGCATGAGAGACAAGCTGACTAGCAAGAGCCAATGAGTCTGCCATAGCTTTGGCTTTATATAGATATTCAAACATTGTTTTATCATCTTTGGACAGATGATGAAGCTCAATGTGCAATTGTGTTCTTTGGGCATGACTGACAGTACCAAATGCCAAGGCAAGAGCATTCCAGACCTTTGAAGCTGATGATAACCCGATTAGATGAGGATATATTTCCTCTGAAATGGATGATAACAGCCATGAAAAGAGAAGTTGATCTTTGCCAAAATAAGAAATATATTCCGGGTTGAGTTCATTTTGGTTGGTTGACGAGTTTTGAACTTCTTTTAGTGGTGCAGGTTTGGTGCCATCTAAAATGCCATTAAGGTTATAAAAATTTAGAACAGGTGTAAATTGTAGTTTCCAGGGTATATAGTTTTTAGAATTTAATTTGATAGAAAAGGATTGTTGGATATGGGTAGGTGTGTTTGTAGAAGAAAGTGCAGTAGAGAAAAGAGAGGGAATAGGTACGGAAAGAGATGAAGTATTGGATGTAGAAGAAGAAGTTGAGGTTGGGGATGAAGTCGCCATTAGAGCAATTGAACCAGCTCTGATACCAAGTTCAGAGTTTGTAAAGAATGGATTTGTGTATTGAGAAAATTATCACTTATCGTTTACAAGAGTACAGTGTATATATATATGCTATACAGATAAACTTAGTGAATAACAAGTATAACAATAAGATAAGCATACGTAACAACTAGTGCATATCTATTTGCTTGACATGCTAGAACTTTGACTTAAACCATATACGTAGATTACATATCTTTTACAATATGATGAATGCATGTACAAGAAATCTCAGGCAAAATCTCTAGTTACTCCTCTCAAAACAAAGAAAGCTATTCAAATGGCTCACTCCAACATCCCACGCATGCAAGCCAAGGCCTTTCTGTATATATTTTTAGACTCCATGATAAATTGGAGCAAAATTGTATAGCTTTTGTAATCGTCTCTTAAGAAGGTAATTTCTTCGTGTACTCAGGCCCCATCACTCAGCTGGATATTCATTTTTATGTTCATGGCTGCTAATTCAGCCGCCAAGTATCTAAAGACGTAAGGCATAGCGACAGTTTCCATCCCCTTGCTTGTTTGGCATGCATGACATGCCACCTTTTTGGGAGCCCTCACAGGAGGTAACCCACCAATATCCCGCACAACTCGCTTTTGAGGTTGAATAAATGATGTTGTGAGTATGCTTCCGCATAGAGAACATACATCAGCAATGTGATAATCAGAACATGTATGGAGCCTATCATGCAACAAATATGCTGCCCCGTGAGCGAGCATGGCATCTCGTTCCATTTCTCCAAAACGGATACCTCCACCACGCTTTCTTCCTTTGATAGGCTGTCTAGTAATCTGGTCAACTGTTCCTGTTGACCGCACCTGCATGCCAATTCAGAGGAGAGGGAAAGATTAGTTCAGTGAAATATTGTGACACAAAAAGCCAATACCCTTCCATTTCATTGTACACGCTTATGCATGGTTTAGGGTGAGACTTCAAGTACAAAATATTTGGCAGCATGACTATGACTAGCATCCCATACATCATAAGGTAGCAGACAAAGTTGAACTGAATGGTGTTACAGAAGAATTTATATCTCAAGTATTGACAGCAGATATTAAGGGAAAGAAAGGAAAAAAAATGATAATAATAATTCTAACTAGGCCAAAGTGCTTGCCCTTTGATATCAAGAACATAATACATAAGCAACAGGATAGCAGATACCTGAAACTTGTCTGAAACCATGTGGCGGAGACGCTGATAATAAACAGGCCCAATAAATATTTCACATGTGAGTTCTGTTCCATACACACCACTGTACAATACCTCCACCCCATGATAGTTAAATCCATGAGATCGTAGCATGCTACCAAGATCATCAACGAGTGATTCAGATTCCGATTTGGCTCCTCCCCCATCATTGTTTTTAACTGAACTAGCAAATGGTGTAGCATCCACAAATTTTCCATTTAAACTACCCCCCTGAAACAGTACATTTGCAAGCATCCATAAATTATTTTCCAGAGAGTAGCTAAGCAGAAATAACAGCAGTATCGTAACTGCTTGTATCTTCCAAGAATTAATGCATAAGACCAATTTGAAGATTTTGGTTCCCAGTTTTTATACCTTAGCAGCAAGAGATTCCAAAAGCATTGCAATTGTCATTCTTGAAGGAAATGCATGAGGATTGATAATCAAATCAGGACGCATTCCAGTAACTCCAGAAAATGGCATATCAATGTCTGGCCACAACTGGGAGCAAACACCCTTCTGCCCATGTCTACTGCTAAATTTATCACCAATTATAGGGTTTCTGGGGTGCCGAAAACGAATGTTCACCTGCCCGGCAAAGAAACAGAAATATGAGCCAATAACAGAAAAGAGTGAAAAAAGAAAAAGACCCCGATGTACTTGACATATCACATAAAACTAAGGGAGACAGAGACAAACTTTGGATGCTTCCCCAAATGCTAAACTACATCGCTCATTTTTCTTCACTCTATCTTCAGGGGATGAATTCAGGCCACAATAGATACCAATTAAAACATTCAGTGTTCCGATATTAAGAAACATTAAAGAAAATAGTACAGAAGGACGTGCTACTTATAAGTCTTTTCCCACCACTTCATTCTGGGTTTTTTTTTTCCTCTTTGGATGTGTGAAGAATGAATACCAAACTGAAGGACTCAAGTACAAAAGAGAAATTTCAAAACCATCCTCCCAAAATGTCCACATTGCCAAGGTTTTCATCTTGCAAAACAACTATCAGTATAAGCAACGAGAGATTTATGGTTTTTCTGAAGTCTCCTATTATTGTCATTCCAAACTGCCAAAAAATAACAATATTTTCTTATTTTCTGCCACCATACAATCCCACCACCCCACAACTTATGTTCAATAAACTTTCAACAGTTTCTGTTCTTTGTTTCACCTGCTGCTCTTTAAGTTGTAAACCATTAATTTCCATTATCAATAGCCGGAATTAATAGATCTTTCAGAAAGGACCATCCTAATCCATTTTACTTCAGGTAGAAAATGCTCAATCTAACATAGTTTTAGTTTTTGGCATGAATACAAACGTCCTCAGAAACATTAGAAGTTTTACATATTTATTCACAAAGGGTAACATTTCGCAAGCATCTGTATTCCATAAATATCCAGCTGCCTATAAGAACAGCATACAGATGTTTCCTTATTTGCTCAAAAGTTACGCATGGCTGAAATGAAAGAAATTGAACTTACCTTCTGAAGATTCTTCTTATTTTTTGTATCAATAGCAACATAGTCAACTATAACAGGGTCTGAACCTTTTCGGTTGTTGGTTCTTGTTGTGTTTGTTATCTCGTTATAAATGCTACAATAGGGATCATTAGGATGTATTACCTGGACTTCAATCAGGGAATTGATCAATATAAAAATTACAGAAATCAGCCAAGAACCACAGAAATGACAGGGTAGACAAGAAGAGCAGAGAAAGAGGCCAACCTGACCAACATATGGAAGTCCATCAGAATCAATTACAGAGTGCAACGACTTATCAATGTTACTTCTTCTGAACATTCTTTGGGCTCGATCGGACCTGCTACCCTCTTCAGATAAGTCAATAGTCTCTGTCTGCAAAGAAAATGGTCAAATGCTCAAAGGAGGGCCACCAAGTTGAACCCACTAGATTAGAGAAGTACAGGTGTTAGCAGGAACATCAAAATGTAACAATCCATCAAACCATATTCTTATCCACAATATGCACAAACATAAACAAAGAAATAGAGAGCATGGTCAACAACAACACATATAGACCTATAAAATTAAAAACTTTTAAAGACTTGGTATGAACATTCTCTAAGTACCAAAGAGGATGATGAATAAGGTCCAGCAATAAAAAAAAATAGATGTAAAATGGGGTCAATAGAGAGAATCCCAAAAATAGACTTCAATATAAAAATTCCAAAGCAGAAAGAACAATAACTATTTCTTATAAACACAAACCTGGTAAATTTGTCCATGGCACATTCCACGTTCAACAGATGACTTATTTAGAATCATTGCATCCTCCATATCGTATCTGGATGACAAAAGCAATTGTATTTACAAATGCTTAAATAATATAATTAAGTTAGTGCCAAATTGCTTACCCTGTGTATGCAAGCACTGCAACTATTGCATTTGTCCCTGTTGGATACTCATCTATGCAGTACTTTGTATATGAACTTGTGCGCACGATAGGAGTTTGAGGAGTCTGAGAAATGCCCAGATTATTTTAATCATTAAATGTTAAAGGAGGAAAGAACAAAAAATATTTACATGGAATTGAATGTTTCATTTAATTCTGAAAGTAAAACTGACCCTCAACAGCCTCTTGGCTTAAATAGGTCCTCCCATTAAATCAAAGCGTCAAAGTTATGCACCCATTATTCAACAGTTATTTTAGGATAATATGAGGAGTCAAAATAACTATATGTCAAAGAGATGTATGGCTGCATATATGTGACAGTGAGTAGAGGTACGATTTCCCATAAAAAGTTGAAGGACAAACAAGAAAATAATTACATTCGCAAACTTATAGAATAAAATTACGTAAAGGAAAATTCTCTAGCAAATTCTTCATCAAGAAAGCAACAAAAGAAGAAAGAGAAACATGAGCCATGCCTGAAGATGGTATAGCTTCTGATCAGCACGGAAGCGAAGAGATTGCAAAGAGAAGGCCATTGTTTGTTTTGCCATCTGCAAACAAAATAAGTTATGGTAGTATAATACCACTTATTAAGTAAAGTTGAGGACAGCAAAAACATTATTGGACTTATACATGATCCATAAACACATCACAAGAAGCACCTGACACTGGTACATATTTCGAGGGCTTTGATTGTGATCTGACCATGGTGTGAGGTTAGCCACAACACTAAGCATGTCAGTTGGATGAATTTCTTCATGGGTTGCAGGAAATGCATCACTTCTTCCACCATTTCCACCATCAGGACACCTTATTTCCATGAAAACCTAAAAATGCAAGTGCAACCATGTCAGCTACTAGTTGCATTTTGCCCTATCTGCTATGACAGGAACAGCTTATTAACAATCTATTTGTCCAATGAAGTGTTTTTTCTGAACAAGAAAAAGAAATACAAGAACTAAAATATGCATATTCACCTGTTCAAATGGTCCAATAAGCTCAATGTTTCGACCTTCCTCGGCTGAGATAGAAATATTCTTAACAGGGCGAATAAATCTGGAAGGAGAAGTGAATAAATACAGACCAGGAAATGCACCGCCCATGCTTAATGGAACATATCCAACCTCTAGATCGTCAGGAATCTACAATATATTATCCACAAATGAAATGAAGAAAGGATATCTAAAGTGAACACCAGAGGAGAAACTTGAAGAAATACAAACCACGGAAGAAGCTGACACTTTTAGCCTCCGTAAATGAGCAATGACTTTCTCAACTTCAGTGGAAGATATGGAGCCAACAACTCGACCATCTAAAAGAACAGAAAGAAATTGAGGAGGTCCAGCATGAACAAGCTTCGGCAATGAAGAAGTCATTCCAAGACTGGTCAAAACACCAAGGATCGACTTCCTTATATCAAAAAAATCTTTGACCGCTCCTTGTGAATCATAGTACGAAGTAATTCCTGAAATCCATGGAACCCCCCAGAGAAAGAAAAAGGAGAAAATTAGAAGTGCTATGCCCAATAAACCTAAAACTAGAAATAGATGTCTTGCCAACCAAGTTATTTGTCTTGCACCTAACAAAAATTTCACTGGGTAGGAATGGTAGTAAATATGATAATTTACATGGCTTGTCCTTGAAATACAAATTAAAATAGAATACAAGGACATAATAAACATAGAAATACAATAAGCTGAAACATGAGAATAAAATTACTACAAATGGTACATGCCAATTGAGTAATTGACCAGTGCCAGTGCCAGTGCCAGTGCTAGTGCCAGACATCAATCTCTGAGCACTAAAATGAGATGGTAAAACATGATGCTATCCCCTAAATTTTTAAATTCTTTTAGATATGTAGGAAGGTTGCATTTTTTGGGGAGGCCAGTTTGCTTGCCTATTGCCAGCATCACCATGCTAAGCTTTTTGGTTACTCAACTGATAAAACCTTATATTTATCGAAAGATAAATAAAAACGGTACATTAAAGAGAATGAACACAAAAAAAAAAAATGCAAAGCAGCTAAAGTAGCCTATGTTTCCTTTTGACCTCCATCCCTGGGAGGAAAAAGAACCACTACATTGGTATTTGATTAACTTCATGTAAAATTAAACAGCTAAATAGGGAAAATTTTGATATATATTGGACTTACGACAACAGCGAGTCATATGGTTCAGCAACCCACATGGCTCCCCATCAGGAGTATGGACAGGGCAAAGAAAACCCCAAGATCTGCAGACATGGAAAAAAAATTACACCTACATTTTCTGGGATGATACAACTAAATAAAAAAAGCCAAATGTAATTGAAAAAGATGAATTCCATAGATGAAGTAATTTAAAACATGAATTGGTTAAAAATACATACTCAGGTAGCAGCTTCCGCACACTTGTTGTGCGTAGTCCAGCAAAGGAGGCCCCCCGATGCACAGCCCGGAAGAAGGAAAGAAAACGTAGAAAATTGAGCCTTTCTGCTTGAACCGTGTAACCAGCCCTCTATGGAATTGAAATACACCACAATTAATGATCCATTTTGGCACATATGACAAAGACTCAGAACAAAACAACTGAAATTCTTGTCCAAAATGCTGATTAAAGTTAAAATAATCACATCATAAGCACAATAAGCCATTTATTGGAAGCAGCTGCAATGCATGAGGTTCACATATGTATCACTTTATACTTCAAAGACATATATATTAGCACATATGGTAGCACATCTAGTAAAAGGAAAGCAGCATACTACTGCTAACTCACACCTGCTGCAAATCTAAGCCTGTTTGGGTCACCAGTCTTCCAGTTTTGAGCATATTCTCCACAGCTAAACTGATCGTTGTTGAAGGGTTTTTATCCATGACCTTCTTGACATCTGCAACTGTATCATCACAGGCAACAAATATAGCAATTAGTGTGCAATAAAACCCACAGCCATCTTCAAGGACATCACAAGTCTATACAAACTTTCAGTTCCAAGCAAATTTTGAAAAGATGCACACAGAAAATGGATCTATTACACTATGTTTCCAGGATTTCTAATTTCATATAGGTGTTTGAAAGATGTTCACAAAAATCCAATTCTCCAAATTAAAAAATTCAGGAATAGGAAAACTGAGCAATGCAAGAAAATTGCTCCTTTGGTACAAGACAGTATCAACTCCTCTACACACTCAACCATTCTCAACTGAACTACCATGACCATCCCCACACTTATATATGCTAATTCCACAATTTTATAATCCAATTATAATGCAAATGCCAACAATGCATTGACTTCAACTCAACATTTCACTTCATTATGGGGATAAGATAACAGCCAGATGACATCAAATGCCTGAACCTCATTAAATAATTGAAGAGAAAACATTAGTTATGGTTTTAAATAAGAAAACAGAGAGCAAGGAAGACGACAAAAAAAGTGCAAGAGAGAAAATATGTAAGAACAGATACCCAGTGAAAAATTGAAACTGTTGTTTTTTTCAATCTCATCCTGAATAACTTTTTTGGCTTTACGCAGCCAGTCTTCTAATTTTTCCTGGAGACAAGAAAGAAATACATCATGACTAAGTACAATTCATAGGTTGAAATCATTACAACTTCAAATCAGAAACAATAGCTAGATGAATACAAAGGAACAGCACCAATCATTAATTAGATCATAACCAAGTGAAGCACAGGATCTTATGTTTTCTAGCGAATGAAAACCTCACATTGCATATTCAAAGATCCCTTACAATCACAACAAGACATTGAAAAACTAAAAAGAATGTGAATTCAGGAGTTACATGATGCAAAACTGTGACTTCTAGTCATAAAAGAGCAACCTCAACAAATATAAATGATTAAGTCCCTTCTCACATTCACACAACAAGAAGTAAATGCTTTATTTAACCATGCATTTCCTTAGACTTGGTCTAAAATTTTGAAAACCAATTTATATCAAGCATATATTTCAAGAGATTCCAATTCAAAATTTCTACCTTGAGATAGATTGTAATAAGATGCCCAGGGAGTAAAACTTCCTGATTCTGCAAAGAATCGGGGTTGTCTACAACAGAAGTCTGGTCTACAAGGGAGAAAAGTTTCTGCAACATGAAGCTATATAGGCAAAATCATATGTCTATAAAAGGGAAAAAGCATAAATTCTTCAACCTAAATAATACAAGTATATGTTTTAAGAGCAAATGAAAGCAGCAATAATCCTAGCATAACTACCACAAAATTATGAGGAAAAGAGAGCCAAGTTGTAACTAACATGAGCAAATTGAACTTGTCGTCATAATTATTAAGATGAACAAATATGTAATCTTTTAGAACTGCATGGGCAACCTGCGCAGAGAACAAGAAAAGAAGAAAATACTAATGGTTAACAAAAACAAATATGCCAGCTAACAAATCTCATAAACTTATACCACAGTATGTTTCTCCAATTGGTCTCCCCTTTCCTAGTTTCTAAAACAATAAAACAAAAGGCAGCCTGAGCAAATGATTTCAGCATACATCAGAAAAAGTTTCTTTCTCCAGCCCATCCATAATGGGTTGAAAGTGTTCCCCTGTGAAAGGAACGTAAATAACATTAGTCACAAATCAAATAAAAACAAAAATATGGCTACTAATAATGTCAGATTGAGTACCTATATGCCGCAAGCATTCACCCTGAGTGAAAAGAGACAGATCCCGAACTTCATCAAGAATAATTTTTGCCCTTTCACCTACAAGCTGAGAACCAACTGCTCCTTTTGCCTTCTCATATTTCTCATTGTAGCAACATGTCAACTTCTCATAAATTTCCCTGTCCGTTGTCTCAGCAAGTGCCTGTTAACAGAAGTCAAAATCCAATAAGCAGTGAAGACCAAGAGGAAAAGAGAATCTACCTCCCTCATGTGCAACTAATTGATAATCCTATAAAGCATTATATACAAGAAGTTAACAGTAAAACTGCACAACTTTATTAATGAAATGACCATTTATTTGAAAAATGTTCCTGCCACTATAAATTTGAGAACTTCACTAATTTTATATGAGATAAAAAAATTTAAGCATGTGTAACATGCTCATGAAGCCCTAAAGCACAAGAATCAATATCCAACACCATATATTGGAATAGAATAACTAAAACCATGCAGCACTAGCACACTCCAAACTCCAAATGTTACAATGAAAATTTTGAAGCAAAGATCCTCTTTAATCAAGTAAACAAATGAAAAATTAGTCACATGAACCCGAAATAATTGTTTCTGCATTACACAAGCAAGTCTCCTTCTCCAAGGCAAGTAAAAACATGGCAGTGTATATAAAAAAAATCATAAGCAAGATACCTTTAGAACAATACCCACAGGAAGCAAGTACTCTCTTCCTTGTATCCTGTAAAAAACAAATTGGAGAACCATATTTTCATTTAATTCATCCTTAAGCCAAGAGTGATTACTCTAGAAACAAAGGTCAAAATGGCATACCAAAATCCAAGTCTTGCACTGCCACTACGAATGTAGTACAATTTGACTGTAACTGAAGATTGATCGGTTAATGAAGATTGGTATTCTCTAACACACCTGGAATGGGAATTAAAAAGCAGTGAAATAAGAATGATCATTAAATTGCTATAGTTAAAGAAAACACATTTTATCATATATATACACAATGTAACTGTGTTGAAAACAACCCCAGAAGAAGGAAAAATAAAATCCGAGTTAGACAAAATCTTTTTTTTTTTTTTGGAGGAGTTAGACAAGATCATTTGAAGCAGGCAAAATATGTAACAAAACTGCACCAATTAGTTGTTAATCAAGACTTAGGCATTGGTTTAAGTAATATTCTGATTAGCTTTCAACTACAGGGCTAGTTCAACAAAATATATGACATGCTTGTTCATAAAGGCAAACAAATATCATGAAGACTCAACAATAATAAAAGTAACAAAGTTAAAAACCTTATAACAACTGCTTTATCAGTGTATCCTTCTCGACGATCACGAAATGAACCCCGAACTGTACTCATTGGCTGAAACATGAAGTACTATTTCAGTTACACAGCCTTTAAGATAAGGAGAAAAAAAATCTTTTGTAAAAGAGCGGGAGAACATACACCACGGTTACCTCTTTCTTCATGTACATATATGAAATTATTTAAAGCAAGATACCTTTGTCCACTTAATTCATGTAATTCTAGAAGCACAACTTGTGATTTTCTTTATAGCAGCCAAATATATCATCATTAACTAGCTAACAATGTAGCAGCATCAAATAAATTATGCATGAAAAAACTGAGCGCAGAAAGTAGCCTCTTGCCTATCATAACATAAATATTATCCACAATCCATCACTTACATAGTTCCTCTTCGGCATTATTAGAAGTCGAACAACTCTCTCAAGCCCATTCAAAATGAAGTACCTACATCACATAAATTAATAAATAAATAAATAAACAAAGCATCTGTTAATGTGAAACAGTATCCAGAGATGGTTCTTCTTTGCCAAGTTAAACAAAAATACAATAACAATATAAAACACAACAATAAAGATACACCTAATAAGCATAATGCAATCAATACAAAACTCATGGTGCTTACAAATATAATGCAAACAGGTATCAAGTTTTGCTGAGTGAAAAACTGTATGCTGATGGTAGTAATTCTCAGCAAGTCCCAACCCTTTATGTCTTCACAGTCCATTTAAAATCATTTCATATTCAAAACCATGTGTTATATAAGAGCGGCTATAGCCATAACTTGTTATTTGGAGAATAAGCCCTCAACAACCTGTAAAGACCTGGCGTACTTAATTTCACACTAATAGTAGAAAAATCTTTCTAAGCTATATATTTGTAATAGGAGAACTTAAATTGCAATGGTCTTTTCTTTAAATAGGACTATCCATAAGTTCAAAAAAGCTAAAAAATGAACAGGAGGGATGCATACGAGCTTATTTCTTTCAGTAGCCGGCTCATTTGTGTAAGATGGATGCCCCAAAAATTGTTTTCCAAAAAAATAAGTCCCAACACATACAATCCACTGATAAAAAGAAAAAAAGTACATTGCACAGTTTTCCACAAAGCTCACATGCATGATCTGTACTAAGTTGATATTATTATAAAGTAATGCAAAGAAATTGCATAAGCAATATAACTACTTACCCACCCATCTCCGCAGACTCTTCCTTGAACGAAACTAGTTCTTGAGAATCAGCGCCATACAAATGACAAAGCTTTGACTGGATTGATACACTTAGCAGATCAATACTCACAAGAAACCAAAAACAATAAAGATTGTACTGTATTATATTGGTTATGCTAATGAAAATAATGGCCAATATAGGAAGCACTTCTATGTATATAATGGTTAGATACTAACACAAGGAGAAAAAAAAAAAAAAAAACTCTAACCAAGTTGTAAAGTGGTTTAAATCTAAAGAGCAGAAACAATAACCACATGAAGATGTATTATATAAGCATATAAAAGAAATGTAATTATGTGAACGATATTTCATCTTCTGCATTTGTCACAAAACCACAAAGGCTTTTAGTTTACAGGCTATTGAGCTCAAATCAATCTTTTTTTCCCATTATGTCTCTTAAAACTACAAGCTTCGAATCTTTCAGCAGCATGGCATTCCCCTATTACACATCTTTCCAAGACAAAACCTTTATAATCCAAATTCAGCAGCTGTAGTTTTAGGGGAATCCATCACCTTTTTCTTCTACTAGTCTTCCCAGCTAGCAGTATAATGTATAAACCACCACACTACCGAACTTTTTTTTACCTCACCAATTCACAACCATTAGTCCATTTCTTAACAATGAGCTATTAATGAGTTAACAGTTTGGTCAGCACTCAGCACTTCCCAACTTAAACATAAAAAATAAGTGTTTTTCCAGAAAAAATTCTCCAGCCTACACAACTCAGCCCCCAAGCCCCAATAAATTTCCCACTCTCTCTCCAAAATGCAAACAAAAACAAAAGGGAGAAGCTATTACACATGACAAAAAATTGCAAAAAAAATGAAAAAATGTAGAAACTAAACTAATTATTTGAAAAATAAAAAAAAGCACCAACCCTTAACATTATAGGAAACTGCCCAAAATTATACTTCTCTCTTATAACAGCTCTTCCATCATACTCAAAACAAACATCTGCCTCAAACTTTCCTGTATACGATGTCTTCGCCTGTCGACTCTGTTCCACACAAATTTCCAAAACAAAACATACAATTCATCAATTTGATGAAATCATCAAATTAACAAGAATAATACTAAAAAAACAAAAAACTGACTTCAAAAGGAAGTAACCGTTTATGCTTGGTTCTTGAACTTTCCTTCAGTGGCTCATATACTTTAGGATTAGCTAAATACAGTAACGACCAGTCAAGAAAAAGCAAACAAAATAATCATCATGATGATTGAAGTGAAAATATATATACAAATGGCAATTAAAAAAAAAGGATATATTTAAGAGTGGTATTGGTTGAGGGATCAGTGATTTTGACAGGCTTGATATTATCCAACATAATTTCAAGCCCTCTATCAACCATGTAATCGAATGAATCAATGTGATGCCTTGTGAGTTCTTGTAATGCACTGTAATCTCCCATTTTTGAACCTGTCACTGACTTTTCTTTCTTTTCCGCCATTATAGAACAGCTTAATGTCTTTTTTTTTTTTTTTTTTTTTTTTTTGGCAGAGAGAGACAGCGTTTGGCTTCAAAGGCGTTAGGGGTTAGGGTTTTAGGAGGAAGAGAGCATGAAATTAATTTTTTTCTTTTCTTTTCCTTTTGGGCTTTGGTAGGCTGGGCTCAGAAGGCTTGCCAACAAACCTCAATGGACTAAGACTATAATATTTATTAGTTTTGAAGTTTTTTGTTATGGGCTATAATAATTATTGATAAATTAATAATTTATTAATTTTTCTAATAGTTATAGCACATAATATTGTATGCAATTAGAACTCTAAATATAAGTGATTTATACTAAAAAACATATTTTCATATATAATCTCCAATGACAAAGCAAAATTATTGCAAGGGCTTTGGAAATTAAGAATGCAATATATTGAGAGGAAGGTCCACATTTAAAATTTTTTTTATGTGAAGTTTTGTAATATTTAACTTGAATCTTAATAAAAAAAAAAAATCACATAGGATTTCTTTAAATTTAAGTAGCAATTTTATTTCCATTTTATTTTTTAAAATTTTGATATATTTATTCATGTAGCACAATTTCTTACACATAAACATTATATAAATTTCTATAAATGTATCAACAGTAAAATAGTTACTGTATTCTTAAAATTATAGATGAAATTTTTGCATACTTTTTATTAGTTTGTAAATCTCAACTTATATGTGTTCTCATCATATGATTTTATTTACGTATTTATATAAATTATTTTATTAAAAATTAATAAATTAGAATGAGAAACATATTAATTTATCCTCTAATCAAAACCTTATATAATTGCAAATTTTCTAGGATTAGTTTTTCAAACATTACTTGTGTATATATGTACTTTCTTCCAAATATTTCATTTCAAAAATACATTTTGCCCTCCCTTATTCTATAAACCAAAGTATATTATATTAACATAATGTTTATTTCATGCAAATTCAAATAATAAAACTAGCATTACAAGCCAAAAACAAATAAATCAAATAACTATTCCAAAAAAATGAAAAGAAAATCTTAAAAGTAATTTATCCAAAAAAATTAATAAAATCTCAATTAGGTCCCACCTCAAAGCATCAAAATCACAATCACCACAATCACAATCCAACGGCCGTTATGGTAATTTCCTCTTCAACAGAAGTTTGCTTTAAGGAAGTCAGTAAATCCAACGGCTGTGAACTCTCCAATCCTGATTTTTCTCGTGTATCTTGTTGTATACGTATACATACAGGAAAAAAATATCCAATCTAGATGCGCCCACCACAGGGACAGTTAAACCAGTCTGCGTTGGCCACGTGTATTCCCTTTCTTTTCTGTTACCGAAAGTTTACTGTCCTTCGGTCAAAAAAAAAAAAAAAAAAAGTTTACTGTCCCTACTTCTACTGGCCCCTACCCAACCGCTAATTTGTATTCCAAAAGAGATAAATTATATGACGATAATTAGCAATATTTTTCTAATACTTCTTTATAAATTTTAAATATTTATATTTTAGAAAATAGTTATTATTACACTACAAATATTTATATTTATATAAATAAGATTAGAATCATTAGATTAATTTTTTTTAATTGCAACTATTAATTATTTATGTGTGAATATCCATAATATATATAAGTAATTATGTATTTATAGTTTTATTTATATAAATGCACACGTTTGTATTTTTTAATATTTATGTAATAATAAAATTCATTTAAAATTAAAACATTAATTCAAATTTAATTAAAATCATTCAAATTTTATTGAATTACAAATTACAGGAATTTTTTCAATCGTAATTGACTAATAACAATAAAAATTATGGTATTTTTATTAAGATATATTTTAATTGTAATAAATAAATGATTCAATTTTTTAAAAAAATATTTGTGCCAAAAATTTTATATGTTTTTAATTTTAATTTTTTGATACTCCTAGCTCTTGAATCTTTACATTTTAATCATTTTAATGTAATTATTAATGTTTAAAAAATGTATAAGTTTTATTTCAAATGCTTACATTTTATAATTTTAATTTTCTTAAATTTAGTAGCTACATGGCATTCTAATCACCAAGTCACAACATTTCAAATATTTTTCAATATAGTTTTAAATTTCTTAACGTATTAATTCCATTTGCTAAAAATTAATTTTATTATATCTATTTCTTAAAAAAATGAATTCAAATTATATTTTAAATTAAAATTTAAAAATTTTACACTAAGTTAATTATATTATTTTTTATATATTTTGATTTTTCCACATAATATAATCATTAGAAAATAGATATTTAATATAATTAACTCATTTAAAATATAAAGTAAAAAATTAGCAAAAAATAATACATATTTAATTGAGTAAATAAATAAATTTTTATAAAATGGAGAAAAATAATTAATTTTGTTTCAAAACCCAATGAAACAAAAGAAATTAATTTTTATTTAAAAAAAGGGGAAGTTCTTGGTTCCTATATGTGTAAAGGACTCTCCTTCTTTTACCTCTCCAAATCACACCAGGTCTCTCTTTTCTCTCCTCTCTCTCTCTCTCTCCTTTTCTCAAGCTCGTCTCTTTTTGCTCTTATATAAAAATTGTTAATCTGTGATTTAATTGGAATTGGTGAATTACAGGTGGGCAGAACAGAGGAAAGATCTGATGTACTCGCTGGTGGATCTTTATTTAACGCAAGATCATGATGGCCCTTGAAAATCAAGGTTCCCTTTTTTAAAAAAAAGAAAAAAATCTTTTATGTTTGTATTTTTTTGTTAATTATTGTTTTAGTTTGTGATATAATTGGTGTGTTTGGCTTAATTTTCTTCGTTTAATTGTAATCTGATTTGTGAGTGTATACTTGTTGGCTCTGTTTGTTGTGTAATAATGCAATTCACTGGTTTCTGTTTGATGGGTTTTTGCTACAATGCTTAATTTGATTGTAAAGATGCCAACTTGAATTTCTTTCCCTTGCTTTTGGAGTGATGGTCAGTGTGTGTGATTATATACTTTTACTGGAATTGTGTCTCGAGCTGTACTGGATTGTGGATTGAGGACTTTATAATTGTTATTGATGCTGTTAGGTTATTTTTGGTTTGATTTTATGGACTCAGCTTTATGGAGGACATCAATTTAGAATATTTGATGGTTTTCCGAAGATTTTCGTAGTTTTACACTACTTCATAGCTCTCTCTTTTATTATATTTGTAATTTTGGCCATTGTGTGGATGCCTCACAATCATGGCTTGAAGGTAGCATAGCATTCTACAGTACTGGCTTGTGGTCTTGTTGGTTAAGCTGTCAAGTAACATCTCTCTTTTATCCCCTGTGTCACCTGCTAAAAGATATTTGACACTTCATTCACTTTTTGGAACTGCTAGCCGTTTAGTAGTTCTTGTGCTACATCCTTTAACTTCTTTAGTGGCTACATTAAGCTAACTGTGATTAACTAGCCGCCAATCTACTAGGAGCTGGCATCTTTCCCTCAATAAATGACTGTTTCCTTTGAAAAATGATGCCCTTACTATCTAATTGGTTATTTGGGAGTGAAAAATTCTAGCTCAAAGGAGGTGTTTATTGTCCTAAGCTTACTGAAATTCAAGAATACTTCTAAGCATGAAATGTTGGGGAGCTATTTATAGCTGTTTTAGAATATGCGCTCTAGAGGTCCTTCCCCACTATAGGCTGATTATTTTTTTACTACCTGGATAACTCTCTAGGAAAAGTTTTCTGATGTGGTTAGGCTCTTGGATTTGCAACCACAATGGTATACATTGAAGTCTTGAAAGCAGTCACTTTATGCAGAAATGTTGAAGGAAGCATATTCCTCATTTTTCTTTCCAATATCCTGTTCTATTGAGATTTTCAACTTGGTGGTGGTCTTTTAAGAGTCTCTTAATGCTGTTTTCCAATGTTGAACGTGTAGATGTGCTAATAGGTTTCTAATTATTCTGAACTGGCAGGTCTGTGGATACTGTGTGGCATGGTGTAGATTCACTTGAAGCTGTCTTCTTTACTTGATTTTATGTTGCAGTGTGTCTTTTTGCATTATTTATAAAAGCTTTGTGTTACTAAAATTTACCATGCGCGGTTACTTGTTTTACTTCTTTCAAGTAGCATTATGTTTTTTTTTTTGAGCTTTTGTCCTTGTACAACCTGGTATTTGTTGGTCATTTTGTTGCCTTTTGGTTCAGCTGGACAGTTAATAATGGTTGATGATGATGACATTTGCTGATTTTAGCTTATTTTTGAGATTTTTTTGCATTTATTTTCTATTGCAGAAACTATTCAAAAGAGCTGCGAGGCATCCTTAAAATGCCTCCAGACGAAGGGATTCCCTTATGGGAATCCAATCAATGGCTTTCCAGAGCTTAAAAAAGAAATAAATGTTCACCCAGGTGGAGATGTTGTGGAGCCAGTTCATACAATAAGCAGTGAATTTATTGAACTTCCTAGTGAATTCCACACCAAACCTACCTACCATCATGATTTTGGCTCATGGTCGACTTTCTATCCTGACTCTCAAAAGATGCAGCAGTGCCAAGTAAATTGCTTTGAGAGCCAATTTTATCCCTTTCCTATGGAAACTCGATTTCACCATGCTCCATTCACTATGTATTCCCAAGGCTACCCATATGAGCTATACTTCCAAGATTTTCAGTATTTTGTAGTCATTGACTTTGAGGCTACTTGTGATAAGGAAAAAAATCCCCATCCGCAAGAGATAATTGAGTTTCCATCCGTCATTGTGAGCAGTGTAACTGGCCAACTAGAAGCATGTTTCCAGACATATGTGCGGCCAACTTGCAATCAACATTTAAGTGATTTCTGCAAGGATCTGACTGGCATCCAGCAAATCCAGGTTAGCTTAGATGTTCTTTAACTTGTAGACATGAGAGACTCAAATGTGCATAGTGTTTGTGATGTTTAGTGTTAATTCATAGTTAATGCTTGTAACGTTTATTGAAGTTTCATGACATTACCAATTGCCTGTAGCTGCCATATTATGTGCTCTTTATGTGAAATGTACTTCTTAGAACCAAATTAATTTAATGAGGATTTATATAATGAAAGGGGTAAATTATTTTAATTCTGTAGCATAGTGCCTAAATGCATTACTAATGTCTCAAGAGGCTTGGGGTTGAAACCACGTAAACAAGCCATTCTTATGGAAAAAACTTGTTTATGGCTGATCAAAGGTAAGGAGGAAACTAGCAAAACAATGATAACAAAGCATCGAATGATAGCGGTTAGAAATCTTTTCTTTTTGATCAGTCTGCTGCATTCTGCTTGCTGAAAGAAAGTACATAGCTATGTAGCTATGTTTAATCTATTGCTGAAAGAAAGTACATTGCTTTCCCTTTTTTGCAAGGGATTCTTAGCTGTTATGGTAAGTTTCGAATTTAAAATTTTAACCAAGGAGTTGATGGATTTCTCAAGGGCATATATCAGGATGAAGTACCCTTTTTTTTTTTGGAGAGAATTTTGGAAGATTTTAGTTCTACTTCCACCTGTTTTCTAGACAGTAGCATGGAGTGCACTATTCACTTCCTCTAACTTTCTATTTGTAAGTGTCAAAGCAAAAAGTTGTCAGCATTACCTTGTAAATGCCGCTAATCTACTGGATAAGTTAAAGTGTCTCCTTTAGCCAAGGTCCTTTGGTGATATTATTGGTCCACCAGTTTGTGAGGCCATGTTATTGGGATTGGCAGTGATTGTCTGGTAGAAGGCTTCTAGTTTAGCCCAAGGCTATGTTATTGGATAAAACATGTTTTTTGATTTTGCAGTGATTGGCCGTTAGAAGGAACTCCTTGTGAAGGCTATATTTGGAAATATCAAAAGTGAGGGGAAAGAAAATAGATTTATTTGCCAATTTCTTCTTATTTGGGAAAGAAGAGAAAGTCAGGGGAATGAGAAACTGGGTAGAAGATAAAATGTAGAGGGTAAGTGCATAATTTTTCTGTTCATAAAACAATTTTCAGTTCATCTTCCTTTTTGCCATATCCCAACAAAGGATAGGGAACAATTTTCTCTTCCACATGTTTCTTCACCCTTTACTTTCTTTGCGCTTCTTTTTGGGCTTTTTTTTTTTTTGCTTCCCAATTATAAATCTGCATGTGTAAGTTTAAAGTACTTTAGCAAAATGCACATTCTTAGACGTTATTTGATTAAAATTGTTGATTATCTATTTTATGGTTTCTTCTCTTCTGAGAATAAAGGAGAATGCAGTGAATGTGGTTTTTAGAAATGGAAAAGGTGTCTCTACCTTGAGTTTTGTGGAATTTGTGCATGTAATGTTATTTGCTCTTATTTTGGCATCCACATTATCAACAAATGCCATTAATATTCTGTCATTTTTATATTATTTTTGTCTTTCTGTCTGATTCCAGGTTGACAGAGGTGTTACTCTTAGTGAGGCACTTCTCATGCATGACAAATGGCTTGAGAAGAAGGGGATAAAAAACACTAACTTTGCTGTGGTAACCTGGTCGAACTGGGATTGCCGGGTGATGTTGGAATCTGAGTGCCGATTCAAGAAGATCAGGAAGCCTCCATATTTTAACAGGTAGGTTGATCAGATAAAAAGTTGTAGATCTGAAGCCTTGTTTGAAATATATATGTGCTCTGTTTTGCAAACCATCTTTTAATTGACAAGATTTTACTGATATAAATTTTGTATGATGCTTGCTATTTCTCTCCACCATTTCCTCATCTTATGATGCTTTAAGATGAATGTACAAATTGCATCTAAGATGAATCTAGATTACCAGGGACTAATTGGTTGATTTACATTTATTAGATGGATCAACTTGAAAGTTCCTTTCCGTGAGATATTTGGCGGTGTTAGGTGCAATTTGAAGGAGGCTGTGGAGATGGCAGGACTAGCATGGCAAGGTCGTGCTCATTGTGGCCTGGATGATGCCAAAAACACTGCTCGGCTGCTTGCCCTCCTAATGCGTAGGGGTATCAAGTTCTCTATCACAAACTCACTGATGTGGCAAACAACTGATGGTTCACTGGCATGTAAGCAATCACCTGATCACCTGGCCTCACCATATCAACCCTACAAGATGAAGGAACTGCATGTTCCAGTTTTACAGTATTACCCTATCTGTTACTGTGGTGCGAAGAGCAGCAAAGCCATGGTTCGGAAGCCCGGGCCTAAGCAGGGAAGCTTTTTCTTTGGCTGTGGCAACTGGACTGCTGCGAGGGGTCCCCGCTGTCAGTACTTTGAATGGGCATCTACTTGACCAAAATTATCTAAAGACTGCATTATGTTTCATTGTTACATCCTAAACTTTCTGGGATGCAGTATGTAAAAAAGAAAAAAAAGAAAAAAAAAATTGAAACAAGGTAGTGGGTTGTGTCCTAATGGAAAGCTTATGTGCCTGGTGAGGTCTCTGCTTTCATTGAGAAAGAAAATATAAATAGTTGGGTCAGTTGCTCCAATACATCTGGTTAAACATCAAAAGTAGGGGAGCTACAACTTGTAAAGCTGACTTCTTGTTGACAAATTGGGAATTCTGAGGAATGGGTAGTTAGGATGATCATTTTACATGCTCAGACATGTTAAATTATCTTTTATCATAAATAATGCTGTGAGATAGGGACAATTGAGTTTCATGTGGATTTCTAATGGGAATATATGGGTGGATCTGCTTGCCCTAGTGTGCTAATATCCTCTCAAACCTTCCTATTTTTAGGGATAAATGCATAACTAGTGTTCGAATTTTTTCGCTTTTGCTATTTTGGTATTCGGCAATTTTTTTTAACAATTAGGTGTTTGAGTCTGTAAAAAATTTCTAAAATTGTGTCTTTAGCAGGTTTTGCAGGTAGAAGTATGTCTTAATTAAAACAGTAAATTGACTTAAATACCTTTCTTTTATATCAAATATTATTTTTTTTATTCTAATTATTTTTAAAAAAACTATTAGCAAAAAAAGTATTTTTTATTTATCAAAGTAAACTAAAAAAATAAATATTATTTTTAAGAAAATTTATTTTATTAATTATAGTGGTTGAATTTAATTTTTTATTCATTAAAAATTATTTTATTTTTATTTTTAATTATAATAAATAAAATTTTATTTGTACTTTATTTTAGTAAAATTGTATTTTTCTTTTCACTTTTCAAATAAATTTTAAAAATAAATTGAATATTTTTATTTTATTTTTATATTTCAATAATAATAGTAAAATTTTATTGTTTGTTTTATTTTATTTTAATAATATTCAGCATATTTTTCTTTTAAATTTAATATATATGAGTGAAAAAATAAATTTTCAATTTAAAAAACAATAAAAATGGAATCTAATATAAAAAAGGGCATTTAAGACAATTTGTTGTTTAAAATAAGATATAAACATTTTAATCTGTAAAACCTGCTAAAAACACTATTTAATTTTTTTTTTTTTACAGATTCAGACACTGAATTATTAAAAAAATTGTTTGAACATCAAAATAGTAAAAAAAAAAAAATGGACACCACCTATACATTTTATCCTTTATTATTATTATTTTATCTAAACTGTGCTAGATAGCAACATCATCAACCGTAACTGAATCTTGGCAAATTTATTTGAATTCTTTGGAGCTAATTTTCATTAGAAGTATTTATGATTTTTGTATAAAATTAAAGATATAGAATCTTAAGCGTGAACTTACAACTGAATTTCCTTAAAATTTCCCAATAAATCATTTGCTTGAAAGAACTATTGAATCAGTTGGCTTCATATGGTGCTGCCTTCCCTAATTTTTCTTTTCTGAAAATTATACACAAAGCATATGTTGGTTCATATTTTCATATGTTATTTTATTAGATAATTAATATTTACTTTCTTTATCTATTTACTTTGTTTATAAAATGTCAACAAGCTACGATCAAATGGGAATTCATTATCTCATACTTGATTAACTTGTATTGATTTTTTCTTTTATATAAACTCATCTTCTAAGTATTATAATTATTGTATGTAAAATATACAGTTAACTAGGAAGCAGTCTGCGTAACATGCGGATTCATGACTATTTTTATATTGAATTTTGTGGATAAATAAAAAGAAGAGAAGCATTGTTAATAATCAAAAGTAAAGGAAGAGAAGAGAGAAAAGAAAAGACTATCACACCTCACCTTCTACCATTCAAGTCCTTGGATATTTTCAACTTTTTTTTATCTTTAATGTAACAAATTATCTTGTCCTTTTACCACTGTAACAAGAAGATATTCCATTTTCGACAAGCAAACATTGTTGTATATGGGCACCTTTGAAGCAGCTACAATTCTCTTTGTAATATGTATGCTTACGATAAATAAGCATACGTTCGTTTTTGCTCATGAGTTCGTTTTGTAATATGAAAGACATAAATTATTATAATACTAAATATTATCTATTATTAATAATAATTCATCTAATACATATATTATATTTTAAGAGATATTAAAAAGTGAAGAGTAATATAACAATAACGGTATAAAAATGTTCACAAATTTATATTAAACAAATTTTCTCCTCTAAAGTATAAACAACAACTATATATTTCAAATATAGTGGGGGTAAATATTCCTTAAGGACAGTGAATACACATTCAAAACCTATTATTTTCTTTACTGCTTTTTTCTAACAAATATTATTTGTATTGAAATAAATTAGAATTTTAAATTAAAAATTTTATCTTATTTGAAATTTAAATTTAAATTTAAATTTCTTTTTTGGCCCTATCTAAATAATAGTTTTTCTAATCGATTAAAATTTATTTATAAAAACTAATTACATGTTCTTAGTCACTTACGTATAATATATATATATATTTATGTATTTGTGAAATAAGTCATTTTTATCAATCTATTAAATTCTTTTTGTTTTTATAAGTTTATAATTACGTCATTACTACTTTTTATATGTATTAAAAATTGTGTAACAATAAAATAGTAATTACAATTATTAATCATAATTCATATGTAAAATGCAATATCATTCTAAATAAGAATATTTGCAAAAATACTTGTATATGAATCTTATAATTATTTAATAATCCATGGATTTTATTTAAATTTAAAATGTAGTATAAATTATTTTATTTATATTTAAATATCTCTAAAATTTTAAATTTTTTCCTCTATAAATAGCAACTATTTCTTGCTTTAATGTTGGGAGTATTTAGATATTTAAATACTATTTGTGGCTTTAATTATTCTGAGGATTTTGCCACTAAACCTTGAAGCAAATATAGAGGGGGCAAATATTCCTTAAAGACGGTGAATACACATTTAAAGCCTATTATTTTCTTTACTGCTTTTTCTAACAAAAAAATAATTGGACTGGAATCCCAATAAACAAAAAAAATAAAAACTTCATGGAAGTTCTTGTGTTTTGTAATTTAACTCTTGTATAGAACATACATTTTTATTTAGAATAGAAATTAAATTTATTTTTAATTTGTAAAAGTATAGTTAAAAATAAAAATAAATAAATAAATAAAATATATAAAATAAATTTTGAATTTATTTATACTGTCCACATTGATGAATTGCCTAGGCTTTCATAAAATATGTTTTTGGTCTCAATATTATGAATTAAACTACTCTTTATTATTTATATAGATATTGTATGTAAGAATTTTCAAAGAAAATTATGATTCATTCTCCTTAAGTTTTACAGGACAAAGAATACAATATATATATACAAAGGAAACCAGCAAGTTTCCGTTGAGATTCAACAAAATAAAAATGGAAAATAGTAAAGTTAAATGTCATAACATTGAGCAACGGTTAGCATAATTTGTGGGATATACTTGATCTTATTTTGCTAGGATAGGTAGAATCTTTGATTGAGGTATTCCTTTGGAAATAGCCAAAAATTCACCAGGCTGTTAAGGAAACAATGTTGAATTTCCTTTAATGAGTTGTTGACTTGATGATTTTCTTGGGATTTCTCTCTTTCAGTATGATATAAATATAAAAATGTTTGACAATAAGATTTTGTATCTACGCTTAATTATTTCTTAATTATTTATAAGACAAAAAAATTCTACCTATAATTACAACTATTTCAATGGTAAAAGAATTATATATAACAAAAAAAGTGAATGGTACTCAGTTTAGGTCAATTTAGGTCAACTAAGCTCAAAACATATCAAAATTCCATTACTTTATTTTTTTCTTAATCATTGGCTGAATGGAAGAGTTAGTAAGAATATAAAATTAAAAAATATGTTAATTTAAGATTATTTAATTTAACTAATTATCATAACGAACAAACTCCAATAAGAGGTATTATCATACATATATATATATATATCTTGTTTTTAGTATATTGTTATAATGCAAATTAGCATAGTTCTTAGGATAGTTTTAATTTAATTTTTTTTAGTTTTTAATTGTATTTGTGTGTATTTATTTAATTATGCATTATTATTTTATTTCTTTATCCTTATGCTAATTTTATGTTTTGTAGGTTTTCTTAGGCTTATTATATGCATGGAAATGTGTTCGGGTTGATTGGAATGAAGAATGTTGCATGAAGAATCGAACGAAGGCTTCAGAGAAGGGTGCCGACTCGGTACATTGCTGCCGAGTCGTGACAGTAGGCCTCGGTGCCGACTCGGCACAGTGGTGCCGAGTCGTTCCAGAGAGCAGACGGTGCCTCGTTCCTCCTGAGTCGGCACAGTCCCTCATACCTCTTCATTACACCCTTTCATTTTTTGTATCTATCTTAAGGGGCACGAATTGGGATGGTGGAGAAGGCTATAAATACATGAAGTTGGCTTTGTTTTAGGTATGAAAAAACACTTAGTATTTACTTAGAATTTTATTAGTATTATTAGAAAGAACTTGAAGTTTCAAGAGGAAGACATAGCCAAAAGTTCAAGGAGATATCAAAGAAGATTTACTATAATCAAGTGACATCCTGGAGACCATTGAAGGGTTTTACCAAAACACTCTCTTATTAGTTGCTAGATACTTTATAAAATATTTCCTTGTTATTGTTTGATGTTGGATATTATGTATTTTGGCTAAGTCCTTGTTATTAGAATTACATTGATGAATTAATATATGAACTACATCTTTATCTTTATAATATATGAATGATTTAAATTCAATTGAGTACTTAATTGTGTTATATATGCTTGATCACCATATATGATG
>CATIWK010356201.1:0-34285 GCA_949634005.1 Mallotus japonicus
CTCAAAATTAAAAGAAATATAATAAAATTTGTCTCATATATATATATATATATATATATATATATATATATGTATATTATAACTATTTTAAATTAATATCAAATTGTTATATAATTAAATAATGTTTTTATTTAATAATAATAACAATAGCAATAATAATAATAATAATATATTTAATTTTTTATTTATTATATATTACGAGTCAAATAATTTTTTTATTCACGTGTAAAACACATGATTGTTTACTAATAAACAACCATGTGTATCACACGTGAACAAAAAATTTTTTGGACTCGTGATAGTAAATAAATTGTTAAATATATACTTTGATATTATTATTATTATTATTATTATTATTATTTAATTAAATAAAAATTTTAAAAATGATAAAAGTGTTATTATTTATATAAAAATTTTATGTTAATTTAATATAATTATAATTCATTGCAATTTTGATATATTTTTATTTAAATAATTATATAATATTTTTTTCAATATTTTTATGATTAATATTTTTCTCAACTCTATAACTAATTTTATATATAAAAATATTATGGTCATAATTAATCATAAGATAATAAAAAATCATTAGTTATTTTCTTAATAAAAAGATATATTTTCTACTCATTAAAAAAGATTATGGTTATGTTAAGGAATACTTATTTTAAATATTACAACCTCATTAAACTTATAATTTATTATAATTTCAGTAAATATTTTTTTTGAGCAGTGACACTTTATTTCTTCAATATTAACAGTGACATTTTATTTTTTCAATATTTTTATATTAATACTTTTTTACTCTAAAAGTAATTTAATGTAATTTTTCAATTTCAACTAATAATTAAATGATAATTAAAGTAATTTAATTTAATTTAACTCTTTTTTATTAAATTTTATAAAATATTTAAAAATGATAATTACGCTACTTTTCTTATACAGAAATACTATTGTCAAATAAATTATATGCTCTATTTTTTAAGATATGATTATAGATACAAGACATATAAAGATTTTAATTAATTTAATTATATTTATTTATTTTATAAACTTTAATTTAATAAGTACTTAAAATAATAAGAATATTATTTCATTTATATGTCAATCTAATTTTTCAACCTTGATAGTATTGCATTATAACATAGTAATTTATTATAATTTTAATAAATTTTCTCTTTAAACAATTATACAACATTCTTTCAATATTTTTATCTAAATAATAATCTAATTTTACAAACTTGATAGAGTTATAATATAGTAATTTGTTACATTTCTTATGAATTTTTTATTTAAACACAACAATCTTTCAACATTTTTGACATTAATATTTTCATAATTAATTATTTTATAAAATTATCAATTTTAATTATAATTATTTACTTATTAAATTTAATATAATAAGCCTTATAAATTTATGTTATCTAATTTGATGTATATTAGATAAAATGTAGGTAGACCTTTTGAAAATAGAAAAATATATATTTTTAACAAAATTACTACTAAATTTTAAATTAATTTAATTTTGTTAGAGATAAAATAGAAGGTAACCTATTTAGAATAGGAAATATACTTTCAATTAAGTTAGAATTACATTTTAATTTAATTTAATTTAATTTTTTTAGAGATATAATAGAAGTTAACCTAATTAAAATAGGAAACATACTCTCAATCAAATTATAACTATATTTTAATTAATTTAATTTTTATTAGAAATAAAATAGAAGTTAACCTAATTAGAATAGAAAATAGACTTTCAAATACATTAGAATTATATTTTAATTTATTTAATTTATTTTCTCGTCATTTATTAATAAAGTAAAATTAAATTAATTAAAATATAAGTTTAATTTGATATATAGTTTTAATTGGATAGAAAGTCTATTTCCTATTTTAATTAGGTTAACTTCTATTTTATTTCCAATAAAAATTAAATTAATTAAAATATAATTCTAATTTAATTGAAAGTATGCTTTTTATTTTAATTAGATTAATTTTTATCTTATCTCTAACAAAAATTCTAATTTAATTGAAAGTATATTTTCTATTATAATTAGGTTAACTTCTATTTTATCTCTAATAAAAATTAAATTAATTAAAATGTAATTCTAATATAATTAAAAGTATGTTTCCTATTTTAATTATGTAAACATCTATTTTATCTCTAACAGAATTAAATTAAATTAAATTAAATTAATTAAAATGTAATTATAATATAATTGAAAATATATTTCCTATTCTAATTAGGTTAAATTCTATTTTATCTATAATAAAATGAAATTAATTAACATATAATTCTAATTTAATTGAAAGTATGTTTAAAATTTAACAAAAAAGAGTTAAAATTAGATTAATTATATTTGTCATTTAATTATTAGTTGAACTTAAAAAAATTTACTAAAATTGTAATAAGTTATAAATTTAATGGGTTTATAATATTTAAATTGTTATATAAAGAAAATATAACTTTTATCATTTTTGAATTTTTATTAAAAAATAACTAATACTTTTTTTATTATCTTATAATTAATTATAACCACAATATTTTTTTTAAATGAAATTAGTTCAAGAATTACGAAAATTTAATTATAAAAAATATTGGAAGAATATTAAATAATTATTTAAATAAAAAATTTATCAAAATTGTAATGAATGATAACTATATTAAGTTAATATCATATTGTTATAAATGAATAACACTGTTGTTATTTTAAAAAATTTTATTTAATAATAATAATAATAATAATATGTTTAATAGTTTATTTACTATATATCACGAGTTTAAAAAAAATTTTGTTCACGTGTAAAGCACATGGTTGTTTACTAGTATATATATTGTAAATTTTATTTTAAAAATCATTTGTATATTTAAAAATTTATTACAAATAATTTTTTTTATATGTTAGCGCTTTTTATTGAATTTTAATCAAATTATTTTAAATTAAAATATTTCTCAAAATTAAAAAAAATATAATAAAATTTGTCAAATGTGGCAAATGTTTGGATATTTTATACTAATATATTTTTGTAAATTTTTTAATATAAAAAGTAAATTCTATATTTTATAGATGTTATATCAGCATTTTTATATAATTTTGACCAAATATTTTTTTATTAAAATTGTCAACTATTGATGAAATCAAAATTTTTTTTAATTAATAAAAATAAAATTATAAATATCACATACGTTTGAATTTTTGCGTTAATAAATTCTTTTTCTTTTCAAAACTCAACAATTATGATTTTTTTCTCTTTTATACTAACTCTAAAAATGTTTTAATTTTTTTATTAATTATCTAGCTCACAAGTAATGGTTCAAAAATTCCGTTAATCTAATAGTTATACAGTGGAAGATCATAATTAATGGATAATTAATTAGATGAAGAAGTAGCACTAAATATTTTTTTTTTATCAAATAAAGATGTATAAAATTAAGGCTTAAACATGACTGTATATTGCATTATGCATATAAAACACAAAGGATGTGTACAGCCATTGATCATCAAAAGACCATTTGCGGCCATTGATGGCACTACTATTACAAAGATCTGCAAGTAATTTAAAAAAAAAAAGGGTGAGAATGAGCTCTATAAAAGGGCTCATTAGGATGGGTTTAGGGTTTAATTTGATCATTTTGGAAAAACTTGAACCATTACATCCTTAGTGAGATGACACTAGTGCAGGGTACAGGGTACAGGGTGGTTTAATGGAAACCACCCGCGATAGCCTTGGTGGCAGGTATGTCCGGGGGCGGCGAGGGAAGCAGTGTGACTGCAAATATTCCACTTAAGGCGGCTGCCACCGCACCCACCACAAATGCCGGTAGATTTCCTCCTCCAAATAATGCATCCCAAGGTCCACTTGCCACAGACACCACCATCTCCAACAACATTATAAGAAAACAAAAACGTTACATGCATGAAAATATTTTGCAGTAAATAATTAAACATAAATTTGAATCGAAAACAAAGATATTGTGTTATAATTTTAATTTTTTTAGCTTAAAAAGGTGAATTTATGCATTAATTAATATTCTTTTGGCTGATCGACGAATCTAGTTGATTAAAAAAACTGAAAAATTAAATTTTTAATCAAATATTATAAAAATAAAAATGTATTCACATGAGTGGGGTAAGCAACAAAAGAAAAAAGAAAATTAAAGATATTTGAGAAGCAATATTGGGATCTTCAAAACCATTTTTTTTTTTGAAAACCGTTCATGTGCAATGAAATTGTAATTATCTTTGCTTTCCTTGGATACACTGAACAGAAAAGAAAAGAAATGACTCAGCAAGAACAACAAAGACTGTGACATTATGCCTGTTTGATTTGAGGTATGCGATTGCAACCCCTTTTTTTATAATTTTTTTAAAAATTTTTCAATAATTTTGCAAAGGCTGGCAGCATGTGAAGGATGTTTGTTTCTATTTTATTTTTTATTTTTTAGTGCAAAAAGGGTTGTGCGAAATGTTGACCTTTTGAATAATTTCCAAAAAGCGAATAAGCATTGGAGCCCATACTAAAATTGTCCACACTCAACCAAAAAATAAAATAATTATTCCCCCATATCCTAATCATTTACACCAAACATGGGTCAAGAAAATTTCAGACTATTTCACCTAATTTTCACTTTCTATTTCATCTTATTAACCCAACAAAATATATATATATATATATATATATATGAACAATCAAATAAATATATATATATATATATTATAGGAAAAAATTCAATTTTCGTATCTCTTATTTCATGGATTATCAATAAAATTTGAAGGATAAAAATAGAAAAAAAAAATTATTCTATAGCATCTGTAAATGATCACGGAACACAACATTTATCATCATTATATATATGTTAAAATTAAATCGTTGGTAGAAAGTGTACCTGGGGTACGACTACTGAAAGATTTAAAACTCCCAATGAAAGTCCTACAAAAAAGAAATTGAAACATTTTATGAAATGGGTTAATTACAAGAATAAATAAATTAATGTAAGTATCTTTTATATTATTGCTTTTATATTTACCTTGACCAGCACCAGTGTTGTTGGAAAATATGGATGCCAAAGCGAAAGGGATGCTGTAAGTGACCTGAACAACAAAAGAAAATTCAATCGATTAGTATTAATATTATATAGCTAAAATGGGTAACAATGATTAATTGTCATCAAGAATTGGACCAAAAATTATATATTAATAATCCAAAATTAGCAAACTACTAATATTTAATTAATGACTGCCCCACACAACAGATAGTATTCCTTTTTTTTTGAGAATATAGTATTCCTTTTTCTTAAAGCAAAAAGACTTATGAACACAGTAAAGTCTCCAATTAGGATTCAAGGTTGTAGATAAGATTGAATTTAATTTCAATTTTAAAATTGCATCTGTAAATGTTCCCAAAAATTCATTACACAATAGCTTCGAGACAAATTTCAATAAATGCACACTGATCTACAATAATAGCTCGAATTTTTTTTTCTTTTTTTTTTTTTAACTTTCTTTAAGGTGTTATACTAGTAACGATTTCATCTGCAGTAAAAACAATTTTACCTATTATTGGTAGTGAAGAAAAAAATATAAAAATTAAAAACAATACCCTATTCCTATATATATACAATAATAGGAGGATAATGTTTTTTTTACGGTCGGTCGGTTGTTTGCCGTGACATAACAATTTTATAATAATTTATATATTAGTAATCGTGCATCAAAACTTATTTTTATAAATTATGAGGAAACTGTTTATATAGCCGCCTAATTTATAATTATGTTACCTTTAAAAATATAAATAAGAATCTGCCAAGTGTCTGATTATTATTACAACATTGTACTATTTTTGAATACGTGGTCGATATTATTTCATGACCAACGAAGCCAGAGACGTATTGTTCCATTTTTATTATAAAGAGAAAAAATCATTAAATTTTAATTTTTTTTAGCTAAATTATTCAAATATTGTACTTCCTATTAATTAAATTTTTTCTGAAAAAAATTTGAAACAAATCTTCTAAAAACTAACATAATTAAATTTAATATGCAATCACATAGGAGAGGCGCCGCATGTAAAAGATTAAGAAGCAAATTGTGCTTAAAGAAGAGACTTACAGCTTGAGGCACTCCCATGACCGCAAAAAGAGCCAATGCAGCGGCCTTAATGCCACCTGGTGGTGTCAACTGGACTTTAGCTCCACCGTCCACGGTGGCGAACCTTCTATGGGCCTCTGCCAATTTAGTAATTAAAACAGTCATGGCCAAACACAATGCAAGAATGAAATTCACAATAGCCCACAATCTCTTAACTCCACCAACACCACGCGCCAAAAACTCCATGCCAAGAGAAGTGAACCCAAGAACCACCGAGTAAAGCATCAGACCAAGTGCTCCCGCACGGACTCCACGGTCATAAAGCTTCAACTGAGCGGCGGTTCCACTTGAATCTCCGCCGTACACTTCTCTCCCCATCCAATCAGTGTCGAACAGCAAGAATGGGAACCATGCAACCCAGTTTAAACATGTTACGAGGAGGAGAAACCACATGGGCCTTCTTAGGTTCTTTAAAGCAGCAACTATTTCACCAAAAAATGGCATAGGTTTCTTGGATGACGCTGATGTCTGTGACGCGTTGTCATCCTCCGCATTTTCAACCTCCTGGTCCGGTGACCATGGCTTTTCTTTAACCCAAGTGATTGCTGATATGGTAAGAGTTAGAAGCAAGAAAATTGAGATAAAGAAACAGGATTTAAGGTTAGCACAATAAACGTCGCAAGCTTTTGTCTTGGTGAACGGAAATATCTTGTACAAGTGAGTGTAGGAGCCGGCGGCGAAGCCAAGAACGTTGCCGACAGCCATAAAAAAAGAAAACAATTGCATTGCGGTTCTTGTTTTCTTCTGGTTAGAACCAGCAAGATCAGCAAGAAAAGCACGACAAGGGCCTTGAAGCATGTTGTTAGCAACATCAAGAATCCAAAAACCAACGACAAACACAGCGATTGCGCGTGTTTTAGGACTCTTATGAAGAGAATCACCAGACATATGTCCAAGATCAGCGGCGTAACCAATCAAGAAAACAGCAACAGCAACAAAGGCGGCGCCACCAGCAATGAAAGGGCGACGACGGCCAAAACGAGAGGTACAACGATCACTGTGATAACCAACAATCGGTTGGACTAACATACCAGAAATTGGTCCACAAAGCCAGATGAATGCAGCCCATGTATGAGGTATGCCAAGAAGTTGAACGTATGGGGTTAAAAGAGAAAGCTGGAGAGCCCAACCAAATTGAACACCAGCAGCTATAGAAGCTACGGCTACAATCTTTTTCAAAGGAGTTGGGGTGGGTTGTTGTGGTGCTGCACCAGCTTCAGCCACCATAGGTGGTGTTGGAAGAGGCTGAGAAGAAGGTTGTTTGCTATCTTTATTAGAAGACTGCATATTTGGCTAGTCTAAGCTCGAATTTTTTTTTTTCTTGGACTTGTATAGAGAGGAGGAGAAGAAACCGTAAGTTGAGATTGAGAAAAAGAGTGGGTTTGCATGGGTATTTATAGTGGTGATTGAGTAGCAACTGGCAATGGCAAAACAGTAGTGTGGGTTATTGGCCTTATCCAATTTTTACTTTTTCTATTAAAATAAGGACAATTTTTTTATACAATCTATCGGAGTAGGAATTCCTCCTCCTTATGAGATTAGGGATTTCTCCTTCTTAATGATGTGTCAACTTTTTAAGCTATTACTAATTAATAAAATAAAATAATTTAATTTTTTTTAAATTTCTTATAGAGATAAAAAGATAAAATAACCCTTATGAATAACCTCATTGCCTTTTTTTTTTTTGAATTTTAATTTTTTTTGGAATCTAAAACTTAAGTTACACATGGGTGAACCCGTCCTATAAGAATTTAAACACTCATAACTTGTAAAATTTTTTTAATAATCAAATAAAAAAAATTATAGGCATAAAGGTAATATCTCGCAATTTATGACGCACTGTAGCGTTGCGTGCCGTGACATATACTATTTTCCTATATAATGTTATTGTGTATTTATAATTTCATTTGTTTAATGTACAAGAGTTATTTTATCTTTTTATCTATATATGAAATTTAAAAATAATTAAATTATTTTATCTTATTAATCAGTGATAACTTAAAAAGTTGACACATCATTAGGGATAATGGGTTATATAAAAAAATTGTCCTTAAAATAAAACTTAAACTATATTAAAAAAAAAGAATAACCCTTATTTGGTCCCTCTACTATACGAGTTTTCCACGGTTGGTCCCTAATCATTTAATTTGAAGAATTGAGTCCCTCGACTTTTATTTTTTTTTAATTTCATCCTTTTATCACTCAGAATGTCAAATTGAAGGTGCTGTCGTCTTCTGTTGAGTTATAAAAGTACATCTGAACAAAAAGCATGTCTGAACCAGCTGTTAAAAACAAATAATTTGCATCAACAGCTTGATGCAGCTCACAATCAACAGTGAAATTAAGTTTAAATGATTAAGCTCACAACCAAATATTAGTTGAGATATGCTTTTATAACTCAACAGAAGACGACAACGTCTTCAATTTTACATTCTGAGTGATAAAAAGATGAAATTAAAAAAATAAATAAAAGTCGAGGGATTCAATTCTTCAAATTAAATGATTAGGGACCAACCGTGGAAAACTCGTATAGTAGAGAGATCAAATAATGGGTTTTGCCTTCTTTATTTTATTATTGTTTCCCAATATAAATTTTATTTTATTTTATTTTCTAATTTCTCTCCCTAATTCCACGTTACAAACCTAAAACATATATTACCTCAATTTAGTTTAGTATTTCGTTTATCATTGTATGTGCGGATATTCGGTAGTTATAATAACTCTGACTATTTTAAAATTTGAAATAAATAATTAGTATATGACTTTAATTATTTGAAAATTTTGAGATATGTAGACTCATAAATTGATAAATTTCTTTAAAATTTATTTTTTCATATATAAGAATTTAAACTGATATTTTATTTTGAAAAAAATTCAAATTCCTTATTAATAGTAATTTTTTAATATACGTATATTAATTGATGATTATTGAAAAAAAAATAATGTTTTATGTTTTTAGTAAATAAAAATGTCAATTAAATTAAGATAATAAAACTGTAAATTATTTTCCTAGATTAAATTTAAATTTAGGTAAACGTATTATTTTAGGTTGGATTCAAACTTGAGTTAAAAAAAAAACAACAACAACAACTAACCTCAAGATTTGATGTTTAACCTATATGTGAAAATTCAACTCATAAGTTACAAGTAACAAAAAATAAATAGCATACATAATATCTCTTAATCAAGTAAATTGAAGAGTGAAGCCACTTAGCTTTGCAACTCTGCTAATAATATAGTTGCAAAATGGACAAACTGAGGATGGAGAAGCGAAGCACCTAGTTCATGTCATGTCGCACTCATGCCATGGTCACGTGCGCTGATGTGTGTGGACAGAGAAAGTGTTTGTGGCCAGTAACCGAATGAATCGGTTCGGAAGATATTGGGCTTTTGGTAAGAAGGTCGTTTAGTTGGGTTTCTCACGTTTATCAGGGGAAAGCTTCTATTTGGATCACATGCTTGGGCTTTAAAATAACATAAAAATTCTTATTTCAACATGGAAATTTTTAAGCAAATTTTTCTCAGTATACAGAGAGAAGTCATTTTTAAGAATAAAATCTAGGAAGTGAATTATTGCATTTGACCATTTTTAGCCATTTCTCAATTTTTTTTTTTTGGATTTTGGTATCTTGTGATAAAAAAAAAAAAAAATTTGTGTTAAAAAAGTTTTAACAAAGTAAAATTTCTTTTAAGTTAAATTTTGAATTTGAATTTTATATATAAAAAAAACAGATATTAAAAGAGTTTTGTCTCTCTTATAAGTCCACACAACTCGACTCTGAATTATTCGAAACTTTTATCGCTATCAAATATGGTAAATATCATATTTCTAAAGTAATTTTTCTAAAAAAAAAAAAATTAAAAGACAGTTATGATCCAATAGTGTTTCACAAGCCTTAAAAGCTAATGTCAACCCATTTTTTTTAAACTCGATACAGAAAAAAATATATGGATCATTTTAAAGTGTGAAATATATATGGAGAAATTAGACTTTGTAACATACGGAAAAAAAAACTCATTATATTTCCTTCCATTCCCTTTATATTCTCCTCCTATTTCATGCTCTTTCCTTTATATTCTCCTCAATCTATGTATAGTGTTATACATCTTAATATTCTAAATGTCGTCCTTCCAATAAAATTAAATTAAACTCTAGTAAACAACATTATTCAGGGAAAAACAACATATAGAAATAATTTATTAACAAAAGATACCATAAAAAAATGTATATATAATTATTTGCAAAGAAAGGTACTTAAAAGAACTAGCAAGAAGCTAGTTTTATGGTGTGTCATACCGAAGTTTGTGTGCTCAAGTTCTGTTGTTCCTCGGCCATTGCTCCTTAACTTGAAAGCAAAATTTCTCAATGCAAAGAGACAATATTCGTAAGAAGAAGATGAAGTGAATATGAAATGTGAAAGATGGGAGGTTTAACTCCTAACTTCACCATTTAAGCAGAAAACACATTGGTAGGTTAAAATTTTATTAAAAGGTGAGAGATTTGTTTGGATTTTGATATCCATTTGTGTAAAGAAAAATTTAATTTAGTGTTAACAAATAGTTTTAAAAAGGAAAAAAATTTATCCATGCAGATTTACCTGGTTACATATTTTATAATATAAACATTATTTCAAACGTAACGCGCGTGCTTCAGAAGTTATTTTTCACGCGCCTATATATTACCATTTAAAGAGATAAAGTCAAGCAGTATTGTCAATTATGAAAGGAAGTCTTATAGCTGCATCGAGTAATATTTTTATTATGTATTATCAAGTTTTACTTATCTAAAATGTAAGCATAGAGTATATTATTTTATAACTAGCAGATCGATTTTGAGATGTTTTATTTAAATCCTAATTCATTTAATTTGTAAACTTAGTATATTTAATGGGAAGTGCATGCCAAGTATATATGATTATATTTTAGTAGATTTGATATCCTTGAGAAACTACATATTTATAGATTAATCCTATAGTTAATAGTAACACTTTAACTGTAATGAACATGAGATACCAAATAATCAAAGCTTACCATACATTATGTGATTGCACACATTGTATTTGTTATAATATGATATCTGGAAAAATTTCCAAAAAAAAAAAAAAATATGATATCTGGAAAGAAAAACTATGCACATATGATCCTTCATATATAGTTGGTAATCTGGTGTACAACATTCTTGACTGGATTTGAGTGTATTTTATACCATGATAATACATGCTACAGAGAGATGTAATACATTCATGACATTGTTTTATTTTCTCAATAAGTCAATCTAGAGATAAGGTTTAGACTAGCTGGGGCATGCAGTTGAAGTGTTATTTCACCATCATTTTCACATATTTAAAAAGGTGGTACGATGTAGAAAATTCTTTCCTAATATTATTCAATCAATGATAAAAATAGTAAACATATTTATCAACACCATAATGTGTTGTTCTCGATTAAACAACGTTTTGAGTTCAAATCTTGATATATACAATTGTATTAAATTAGTTGTTAAAGATTTTTACCGTTTTTATAACCCTATCCGAATCGAGTCAAATTAATTAAAATTTAATGCACTATGAATACCGATAGTTTAAATAAAAAATAACCGATATATTTTAATATTACAAAATTTAAAATTAGACTAGTTCTAAATCTAAAAAGCCCAATTAAATAATTTGTTTCGAAGAACAATGTAGAGAGCCCATTTAGTCAAAGTTTATAGCACAAATCCAATTAGTAAGTTTGTCATAGCATTGGTTGCCATCTCATGCCCATTATGCCATATATGGATTTAATCCATAAAATAATGTAGATTAAGACATGCCAATAATAATTAAAAATTTAAAGACAAAGTTTTCCCCCTCTTCTCGCGCTAATTTGAGACTTGTACATGCTGCGGTGTAGAACATGGTGTCTATGCGTATGCCACTTTTAGTAGATGTTGATCAGCAAATCAAGTCGTTTTCTGCTACTTGAAGAAATTAAAAAGACAGTAACCTAATTTGTACCAACAAATGAACCAATATATGCATATCACTTTCAATTCTTCGAGACTATTCAATGCTCTCCCTGACTACCCTTTTGCTATTTTCACACCTTGACTGTGCCAAAATTTCACAACGTTAGGTTTCCTAACCTATAACCTTACTGCTCTTGTAGTCTTATAGATACTTGCAGTCAATGACAGAAGGAGGTGCAGCACTATAGGGATGGCCATGGCACCAAGCTTCAAAAAAATTAAGTTTTTTTTTTTAGTCCTTTTATATATATTCTCATCCATCCAATTTTTTTAATTTTTATATATACTTTTTTCCTTTTAAAAATGATTTTTTTAACTATCTAACAAATGATAAATAGTTATAGTTATCATTTAGATATCTGATCAAGCATAAATTATCAAGATTAGTTACTGTTTAATTTTTTAGGTTAAACCACAAATATTCAAAATTCAATTTTAACTAATTCAGTTCAATTTAGATTCATGATTTGAATTCGAGAATCATTTAAGTGAGAGAATAGTCTTCTACTAGCTAATCTAATAGTTATTAATAACTATATTCCCTCAAGTTATTTTATAGTTCCATCATGTATTATATTGGTATTATCTATGCCAAAATTGTTAATTATTATTGCATAATTGTTTTTGAAAAGAAAAATAATTTTATTGATTCAAACTAGCCATACATTAATAGAAATACAGATACAAATTCGCTAAAAATCATAAAGGATGAAACAACACTTAGGTTAATAGCATAATAAATCGGTTCAAAGTCTACAAATTTGATGATACTATAGTGACTAGAATACTTATGACTCTAGTTCTGCAACATACTGACGACCATAATCTGATTTGTTGTCTCTGTCTAATCGAATATGTTTTGCTCTTCTGAATCCTTCACACACAAATAAAAAGTGGCAATAAAACGACGGAAAACAAAATATCGTAACAAGACGATGAAAAAACAAATGCCGCAACAAGACGACGAAATCACAAAAAATAAAATAAACCTCAGATTTATGTGGAATAACCACTTATTTAAAAAATAAATTGATAAAAAGATGTATAGAGGGGTGATCAGGCCAATAATGACCAAAAATCAGCCTTAAGGAAAATGAGTGGCTAGAAAAAGAAAGAAGAGAAAAGAAGGGTAGGGTGCAGATTATTATTGCATAATTTTTCATGGATATGAAATTGAAACATCAGCAAATTACAATTAGATAGGATAAATTCTACTATTGAAGAGACTTAATCAGCAAGTTTTCTGATTATATATATATATAAAGTATTATAAACTTAATCCATCAAAGATTTATATTCCCTTTGTCTATTCACACATTTATTTATCAAATTGATAGTACTGTTATTCCTCAACAGTGATCACTAAATTAACCAAAGAACATACACTTGCAGATCACTTTCCAATTATGCAGCAGGAACTTTCAACATCAACCATGAAAATGATAATAAAGGTTAATTATTCACTTTAAAAAACTGATTAATCATCATAATAATAGCAAAGACAGCAACTAGTGTATAAGTATTAATCACGCATGCCAGTTGAGAGTTGAGACTAGATGCACATGCATATATATAGTCACTGTCTGTAACCTTCAAACTTGATGTTAACAGTAAGCAGCCAGTCTTAAAAGTTCTTTCTTTTCATGGGCTCGATGCAGAAATTACTTTAATTAATTACCTCTTGATTAGCAATGAAAATAACCATTAGAACCATGCCAAGTTTGCATGGATTGCGTAGGGTTATTTTCCTATAGTTGAAAAATTAATTAATATCAATATTATAATTAAATATATTATTATTATGTATTATAAAGTTTACAGATTTAATTATGGAAATGGGAGGAAAGTTGGCACTAAAAGTGGTCAAAAAGGATGCTTGTGTAAGCCATGAACTGGATTCTCTTGTCTTCTTCACAAAGTCTATATCAGAAAAGAGAATACCAAAAGGGGCTAACTTTAGGTTTCACTTAATAAAGCCAAAGGGGAGATGACGCATTCTTAGTTAAAGATTCCTCCATTACTTAATTCATAATCAAAACAAAGGTTGATGGTTTCTGATGCAAATACATTTTCATTCTTTCCTCAGTTACTACTAAGTGGGCTATGTAGTAGTGTAGGGTTAAGCAAAAATCAAACAATTAAACACACACATAGATTCTGGGATGAAACAACATACAATTAATAAAAATGTAATAATAGTATGATGCTCTCTTTATGTTGGCACATAAGTGTGTGCGTGTGTATATATATATATATATATATATATGTATATATATATATATGAGTGATGATAGACTTAACTAGCCGCTTTGCAGCGGTCCGTAATTTTTTATTAATTTTTTTTATTTTTACCAGATTGCCCCCTGCAATCAAGATGACAGTCTATGTTTGTTGTTTATTTTTGTCAAATCACACTCCCACCCCCTATTTTTTTTATTTCCGCTTTTACAGCGGGTCCGAGACAAGAAACATTTTTGTATATATATATAGATATACAAAGAAGCTTTTATATATGTCCTAGCTAGCTAGGTAGGAATTAAAGGTTTGGAATTATAAGAATGATCGTTTAGAGTTGCCAAAGGTTAACTAGGTTTTTTTTATTTGGTTTTGAAGAATGATATACTTTAACTAAGAATCATAGGACCACATTCATTCCCTGTTTAATCATTCTTAAATTTTGTGCAATGTAGAATTTCAACTTATAATTTGATTGATTCGGTAGCTCTATATTTTCCTATTAGTATAGAGGTCATATAATATAAATATAAGTGGACTTCATAATAAGGACAACTCTTCTCTCTCTAAATAAGGTGAAAATCAATTCTACAAATCAACGGCTGTAAAATTTGAATATTGCACCACAAAATATTTTGAAGGGAGGTAGCTCCATATTTTAATTATATATTTTGGAACATGCATAATATATATATATATATATATATATATATATATAATTTTGAGATTAACAATCCAAAATTAACAATTTTTTTGTACATAATAATAATAATTAATAACTCTGAGATTAACTCATATTTTTAATATATATATTGGGGTATCAATAATAATAAAGAGTTATGGTTGTAATAATTAACTTGAATATGGTAGTCTTAAAAAATAAATTAGCAAAACGTCAAGCAAATGCTGTTGCCTATTCTTTGGCAAAAGCAACTTTTCATTTTGATAGTAATTGGTATTCTTCGGAGGTCCCTGAGTGTTTGCATTCTCTGGTCTCCTTAGATAAGTTGTAATCCTTTTTTTTTTATCTATATAGTTACATTTCCTTCAAAATAATAATAATAATAATAATAATAAATGAGCAACTTTGGTCAGACATCTATATATATATATATATATTTATGGATAGATATTTTGGAAGTGAATGGTAATGAGTGGCAGGATGGGCTTTTAGGAAAACTTTCACAGAATGACAAGAGATGGAAGCCCATGTCAGCAAGGTTTAAAAGGGATGAAATGTTTATTTATTTATTTATTTTTTAAATAATTAAGTTGAGATAGTTTTTGATATCTTCCATTTAATTAATAATAAGGGGAAATAGGCTGTAACCACTAACCACACTGTCTGTTGGTGTTTTTTAAAGCCTTTGTTGTTGTCAATATTATTGCAAGCATATCAATCTGCTATACAGCACATTACAAGCCTTTAATTTGCCTTTTGCAACTTCTGCACAAGGCCTTTCGTACGCATTCTACTAGCAAACTAACTACAGAATTTATCTTATATGAGACCTAACTAATATATAAAATTCATTGCAAGCTATTAGCTAGCTATACACATTGACTATATGTATATATATATTTGAAATAAACATTGACTATATCTTTTTCTTTGATCTTCAAATATTGACTACATTGTTTTGATCATAATGATACATGTTTTGATAGGGATCTGAAGTCAAATTCAAATTCCAATTCCAATTCCATGTACATCCCTACGCTTTAGAGCCGACTTGATTTTTTCATTGTCTTTTATCACCAGCTAGCATTGTGATCACTTATTTTCAGTTCCTAACACAATAAATACTTATTAAATATTTAGTGTATTAAAAATAAATCAAGTGGACTCACTTATGTTATAATTAAACACTATATCTTATAGAGTAAGGATTTTTGGATAAATTTTTTTTTTATTAATGGACTGCACAGTAGGGATAGTCTTTCCCTTTAAATCTTGAAGGCAGGAATCAAACCCTCCCTTAGAGAAGAGTTACCAGTTAACTATTTTCTCATTGGCGATAAAATTTGTTTTCTAATTGTAAAAAAAAAATATATATATATATATCTGTTATTAATTAGGAAAAATTACAATCACCCCTAAAATTTGTTCAAATTCACTAGTTCATCCATATATTTTCAAAAGTCAACTAAATGTCATCTCAAGTTTAATTTTATTAACTATTTCTCTTTTTCGCTAAATAAATACCCCTCATGTTTACAATAAAATATAAAACTTAAAAGGATATTTAGTTAGTAGAAGGAGAAATAAAATCAAATGTAAAGGAGTTATTAATTGACTTTTGAAAATATAACGACAGGTTAGTGAGTTTGATTAAATTTCAAGAATGATTATAATTTTCCCTATTAATTATAACATGTGTTCAAAATATTTTAGATAGCCATTAATGTTATTCATGTATCAAATAATTAAAGTGGATGGTAAAAAAATTCTCTTCAAGAAATGATTATATTTCTTGGACCAAGCAAACGAATGAATACAAGTTGTATCTTGAAATGAAATACAATTCTAAATTCACTTTGTCTACGAATAAAGAAGCTGTAAGTAATACAAATAATAAGAGTATTATCATTCATTATTAGTGTGCTTCCATAAATATATTAAAGATATTAGAACTCCAATATTTAATTTATATCACATACATATACATCAAAATTCATTTAAATTTCTGATAAAACTGTGATTATTTATTATATGAATTTTACAAGGCAAAAGATCAAGATTTAACCTACTTAATTATTATATTGTTATTCATATACAGAAATCACGGGGAAAAAGAAAAATAACATATATTTGTAAAAACATTTTTTATAGTTCCCAAGCACATATACATACATATAGCATATGCTTTCGTATATGTTCTACTATTCAATTCCCCATCTCTGGCTTGTTTGATTAGCCACAGTGAGAAATTCCATCCGTCATTATCTAAAAACAAACGAAAGAATATACAGGAAACCTATGGAAATCAATAACCTTGTTGAATTTTCCAATTTATTAACTTAGTCAGAGGTTGCCAACAAGTTGCTTTCACATATATAACTGATGACTCCCGTGATTTCTAAACATTTAAGCATAATTACAATTTAGATTCTTGTGGTTTTGACTTTAGGTAAAATCAGTCTTGTATTTTTTATGGTATTTAAATAGCATATATTTCATATTTTTTTACACTACAATACCCTTATAACTAATATTTTATATATGATTTATAATCAATCTAACTAATTGATTATTTTTAAAAATATAAATTTATTTGAAAAATTATTTCTTTTTATTCATATTTAAATTAAAAATACATCTAAATTTATTTTTTTGTGAGTTTATTGTAGTTAGTTGAATGATATATTACTCGATATATAATTTTAACATTGAAAATGCATATTATTTTTATATTAAAATATATATTTCAAATAATATTTGTTAGCACGGTACTAAAGTGTAAAAAAATGTGAAATACAAGGTATCTAGCTGCCAAAAAAAAAAAACCACATGACTGGTTTTACCAAAAAAGAAAACCATATAAATCAAAATTGTACTTACCCCTTAATTTAATATGTCTGAATGAGCATAAATATACTATCAGTTGAATAAAAAGTTATTAGCGCACTAAATAGAATAATGTTGGAATTAAAATATTAGAGCATAGAATAATATATAGGTTGTTATTTTTGATATGCTAGTCCTTCCAATACTAGTACATATTAAAGAAAACATAAAGATGTAAAAGAATTGTGGTTAATGGTGCTGTATTATCACACCCAGCAGGATGAAGAATGAAGAAAAAAGTTTGAGGTTGTAGTACATGTAACCATGTGTAATCACAGAAAGGCAACGTGAAAAAGCATAATCGTACAGTGCACACACAGCTCCAGCTACATGTTGATCATGTTTGTGATGAAACAGGTGCCCAGTTGCCCTGTTTTACTATAAATGGTTCAAAGAATCCTCCATTTCAGGAAGAAGAATCAACTCACACGCACAAAAGTCATCTCTTGTAACATGATCAAGCACACCAACTTTTGAATGCTAATCAAACTTGATAATGAGAACATAAAAAAATATTAGTTTAAACATTTTTTTTTAGGGTAGGCCGTTTGTTCTCTATCCACATGGTTCAGAGCTCTTTGATTTGTTTCATTTTATATACGAATAACAAAATGAGAAAAATAAAGAAAGAAAGGGAGTAGGATTCATAGAGTAGCACCTAGCCGACAGACAAAATGGGTGGGCATAAGTAGTGGAGGATCACTTCTTTCTTTTTCAAAGGGCATGTCTTTACATAATTTCCGTCCGTACAAATTAGTGATTTTTTTGTTTTTAACACAAAAAGATTTCATAAAAAAAAAAAACACACACACACAAAAAAAAAAGACATATTACTAACAACTATTGGAGCAACTAGTAGGGAGTTAATCCCATTTAAGTAAGATTTTGGATTCGAGTTTTAGTGTATATAGCCGCATTAAATTAGTTGTTGGAGATTTTTATCGTCTTTGTGGTCCTGTCCGGATTGAACCATATTAGTTAAAATTCAGTAGGTCTTGGATACTGGTGGTTCAGACCCAAAAAAAAAAAAAAGTCGCATTGATTACCTCCTTAAGCTCAAGTTACCCTCTTCTTAGTATAATCCTTTCCATTTTATGGTTGGAGTCGAAACCCTAGAAAATAAGTATTTTTTTAAATTTAAATTATCGATATTTAAAGTTTATTAGACTCTAACTAATTCAGTTTAAATTGGATAAGATTATAAAGATCAAAGGTTTCCCACAATTAATTTAATACAAATATTTTAAACGAGAACAAAGATATTTTAATAAGCTTTCAATTCATTGAAATGCTTATTTCTCATATTTAATTAAGTGGTAAACTTTTTTTAAAAAAATTAAAATTAATTTTTTGGTCCAGTACAAATTAGAGGTAGGGGAGAAATTCAGACTCAAATCTGAATCCTATACATGCCAATAGAAGTTTTGAGCATTAGACCAAGAGCAACTGTAAAAAAAATTGAAATTAGTTGAAATTTATAAATAGTTCAGAATATGATGATCATGTTTGAATAATTGGTAAGTTATGATGGAAGGTCATATCTTGGTGGGACTGGTTGCCTTTTCTTTGAATCCATGGTGGGGTATCACCTTCCGGTCGGGGCTCGCCGGTCGCCCTCGCACTCATGTTGATTCCTTCCCAAAACATCATCATTTGTCCATCAACAATGGACGCATTAATCTTAGCTAACCTTTGATTTTCTTGCATAGTAATTATTTTTTTGCCTTATTATTTTTCATTTCTTTTTGTTTAGAAATTTCTTTTAACTATTTAACACTAGTTATTTTTGAAAATAATAAAAAAAATGGCTTGTGTTTTTTAGATTTTAAATTTTAAATATAACCTTTTGTGATAAATTATTATATATAATTTATAACATTGTGAATTTAAATATACTGATATAATATTTGCTTAATTTATATAATTTCTATTTATGTGGCACATATACTAAATTAGCAAAAGCAAACAAGACTACGACACTACAATATAAATTAAAAATGATAAATCACTTATGGTGGTTTGTTATTAAAAAATTAATTATGCACTTCTTATATATATATATATATATATTTTTTTTTTTTGAGAAAAGCACTTCTTATATTTTTTAAAGAATAAATCCACTTGCATATAAAAATCATTGAAAAATCTAGCCATCCTTTTTTTTTTCTCTCTCTTTTCTCTTAATCCTTGGTTTTTATTATAATTTTTTTTCTTAGTCACCACTGATTATCTTTTTAATCGGCGGTGATCCCTTTTATTGTTATTTTATTTTTTATATTGAATAAATACAGATCTTTGATCTGTTTGTCTTTTCATTGAAATTTTGAATCTTCCTTCATGAAATTCTTGCCTTTAGTGGGATTTTTATGGTTTTCCTTTATGGAAATCGACTATCTCCTGATTGTAAATTTTTTGTTGGTATTTCTGCAATCGGACTCATTCAAAGACCAGAGACTCAATTTATGGCTAAATAAAGCAGTTGAGTGGAGCGTACGGATCGTCAAATTGCAAATCAGAAGAGCTATGTCCACACGATTGAGGAATAACAACCAGAAATTTTATAATTTCAGTGAATTTTATTTTGGTATTTCTTGATTGTACAGTTATTTCTATTATTCTTTTATCAATATGTACTTTTAATTTTCAATGAATGAAAGATTCATTCTTTTCAAAAAAAATCTACTTGCATATATATATATATATACACACATACATGTACATATTTTGCAGGATGTACTATGAAAAAGATTGCATAATAATATTGGTTCAAATTGTAATGATTTAAAATTTTTAAATAATTAAATTCGAATTTTATATGAAAAATAGATATTAAATTTTTTTTTTAATAGATTCATTCAACTTAGAGTTACAGAAAAGGTGAATGAAAAAAAAAATGCATAAAAATGAAATGTGCCAGAAAAATAGTAAACACTGGCACTCATAATTCTTAAAGGATAGAAATAGAGATTGGTCCAGTCATATATTCCGTCGGCATGAATGGTGTATATTAAAGGAAAAAAAAAAAGGGTGTGGACTGATGTTTTTGCTTCCTTTTTATTCCTATAGAAAGCAATCAACCAAGGTTTTGACCCTCAAGACATGAATCATAGCACCTATATTTACTTATTAAAACTATGGGACACCATGTTCTGTACCTTTTTTTTTTTTTCATGTTTTCCGTTTACAGAAAAGAAAAGAAAAGAAAAAAAAAAAGCCCAACAATGGTTGGATAGCTGTTAAGCAGTTGTTCTGCTTAAATAATATTTTGGATTCACGTTACAATTGCATTGTTAAAAAATTTGTCGTCCTCATAATTATATCCAGATAATACAAATAGTTAAGAAAAAATAAAAAAAGGGAAGAAAATAAGAAACTTATCACTATCAAAGTATCAAAAAAATATATGAAATTTCTGGCTTTTTGTTGGCTTTCTTTTGGAAGGAAAGAAAATGGAATAGCTAAGCTGGTAATTTTTGGAGTATTGTTACACACCTCTTCTCTGTCCCTCTCTTTAACTACACACATTCATTGTTACACCATGCGATATTTAAGTCATTTTCAGAATACTTAGTCGGAGTCCATTAATTGCAAAAAGAATTTTCTCTTATAATATAAAATTCAAATTTTAAAATTAAGTCAAAAACAAAGAATATTTTAACATTGGCTCCCCACATTTTTTTTTTCTTCTTTATTCTTTCTTTTTCTTTTTTCAGTGTGTGGCAGATTAAGAATTAAATATTTCAAGTGGTGTGTAAAAAATTAAGGCATCCCCTCCTCCCCACCCTCATGCCACTTTTTGCACACTACAAATTCGCACCCAAACCTTCACACCTCTCTCATGTTCCATCTCTTCTTCAAATCCTCTATTCACCTCTTCCTCTCCGAGAAAGAATCCAAAACCCTCTTCAATTCTAACCTTAAAGGGCTTTAACTCCCCTGTTTTTTCCTCTGTTTATGCCCTGCCTCCATACACCAATTTGCTTTTTTTGGTTTTCATTTCTTGTAGTGTAGTTTTGTTTTGTATCATTGATATTGCCTAGTTTATAATGGCAACTCTAGTTTACCAAGGTATGCAAACTTGTCTTGAGTCACAACTTGTAGAGTCAAGAACACTGAGACTGAGAGTATGTTTACCAAAGCCCCTCTTCTCTCAATCTCTTGAACTAGCCCTGAAACCTTCTTCTTTGGACTCTAGCACTAAAGAACTTACCGAAAGACGCAATCATGACGAAGATAAAAGTAAATCTTCATCTGCAATCCAAAATCCTGACATGGGTGGTTGGAGTTTCCTTCAGGATTTGCCAAATGCCTCTTCAGGTTCTAAAGAATCAATGGAGAAAGATAATAACGTCTATGTCCATCCTCTAATCAAGCGTTACTCATCATCGCTCAGCGATAAGAGCTTGGAATTGTGCACTGAGAATTTAGGGAGTGAAACCGGGACGGATGATGTAATTGATAACAGCATTTTCGCATCACCATTGTCTTCTTTGGTGTCAAAGTCGGAAGCAGAAACAGTAAATTCTCCAACAAGGGAACAACAAGAACAGCAACAGCAAAAACCTCGTCAACTTTTGGGAGCTAAGAAAGCCAATTATAGTCGTAGCTTTCCGCCTCCCTTGACAACGATGAGTGGATTGGAATCTTTACACGTAAGGCCCCACCGAGAAGATGGCAGGTTGATAATCCAAGCTGTAAAAGCCCCATCAAAACATTCATATTTCCAAGCTGAAAGGAGCCATGGCCGCCTCCGATTAAGTTTCGTCAAAGATTCTGCTTCAAATTTTGACTTAGATGAAGAAAATGAGGCAACAAGTGAGGCCAAGAATGGTTCACAAGAGACTGAAAACGACACAACGAATTCTGATGAAGCACAAGAAATGGAGGAGGAGGAGGAGGAGGAAGAAGAAGAAGCAGAAGAAGAGGAGGAACATCAACAAGAAGTAGAAAAACAAAATGGTGCATGCATAGAAGGCAATGGTTTAGATGATGGGGATGAAATAGGAATAATGGAAGATTTTCAAAGACCAACAAGATGCAAGGAAGGTGAACTAGACAACAAAGGATTGTTAAATTGGGAGCCTTTTTTGGTGGCTACATCCTAAAGTTTTATTTTGGATCTCTCTAATATAATCAAAAATCTTACAAAAAAAAAATTGTTTAACTTTGTCCCTTTCTCTTTTTCCTTTTATCTTCCCCTTCTCTTGGATTCCCTTTTGCTATGTAAAAAAACATGCTTGTGGTCGGTAGTTATTATCGTTATTTGAAGATGCTCTTCCTCCTAATTCAGAAAGTGGTTCACATGGAATATAACCTTGATATGAGTTAGGTAAGTCATGCCATAATCCATTAATCAATGAAGTGGTTGATGATTATATTATCATCAATTATAAGTTCTATTACTAGCTAGACTGGCTTCAAGTTATCTTTCTTGAAGTAAACTAAAAACAGTAATAAGCTTTAGTTGTCTGATCCTTACCTCAGATTATATAAATTTCAGTCTGTCACACACTTTCAGTTAGTTAAAAAAAAAAAGAAGGAAAAATATTCTGGTGTTTCATTCACTCTTTTATACAATGATAGATCTTGGAGGCTCAGAAGTATACCCTGCTTAAAGGAATATTGATTAGTCAATTAAAGTCCATCCATCTCCAGAACCTAGTACAATAGTTGGTATCAATCGATAGAGGTTGTTTTCATTTAAACTATATTTTAAGTTTGAATCATGATATATGTGGTCGCATTAAATTAGTTGTTAGAAAATTTTTATCCTCTTTGTGGTCTTGTACAGATCGAACTGAATTATTTAAAATTTAATAGGCTCTAGATACCAATAGTTTAGATAAAAAATATATATATTTTATCGATTTATTTTTTAATATATTAAGTTAATGTGAAGAAATATAGAAAAAACATATAAAATATCAGTTATTATCGAAATTAGTCTGAATATATTGTTATTGCTTCTTTATTTTCAATATTGCGCGCTAAAACAGAATTTTTAACATAAAATTCCATGCTATCATAATGATGGAGGAAAAAGAATTACAAAAATAATCATGTTTCCATAACATCATTAATTTTCCTACCCACTCTTGTTTTTTTCCCCAGTTGAAAGGGAAATTTTATAATGATACTGACTTGATAAGTTAGAAGGATAAACTAATAATATCAAGTCATTTAGAGTTCACTCATATGCTATTACGTTCTAACTTTTATCATTTTAATTAAATACTTAATTTTTATTGGTTTGACTTTCCAACTCATTAAAAGACAGCACTACTATATAATGTCTCCCAGTGAAGTACTTTAGTTTTTGTCTAGAATTTTTGGATTGTAATATCTCAAGCATTTACTTACATACAAGAGAATTCTTTTTATTTGATAAAATTATGCTTAGCGAAGTCATAAACGTGTTTGACCGAATATCAAGACTTCATTTTCAATCAATAGGTAAGATTCAAATTAAACTCAAGATTTATCATTGGTATGTCAATTTAAATGACAATAATTTGAGCCGGTGAGAAAGTAATTAAGTAGTAACTCATTTTCAAGGATATTTTAAGATATAAAATTTAAATTTTGTCATCGTCAATTTAAAAGAGGAGAACTATTCTTTATTGTGTAGTCCATCGATGCCTACATTATATGATCTCCCTATTAACAACAAAAAATGATAAAAAAAATTGAGTTTTTTTAAATAAAAATTTTAAATTTAAATATTATATATTATATATGAGATATAGGTGCTAAAAAAATTTGCTCCTTGAAGGAGTTCATCCAACTCAATTTAAATTAGTCGGATGCTTGGTAGTTAGTAGACAACCGAGGCGACTATATCAAAATATTAATTTAATATTGAATTTTTTAAATAAAAGTTTTATATTAACCAAAAAAATGACAAAAAATTTCAGTTCTTTTTAAATAAAAATTTTAAACTTAAATATTATATATGGAGAGACATGCATCGAACTCAATTTAAATTAGTCGGATGCTTTGTAGTAAGTAGACAACTCAGATGACTACATCAAAAGATTAATTCAATATTTAATAGTATTTGCCCTTAAAACTAGCACAATTATTTGTAGGTTTTTTTTAGTATATTATTTTCTCCCTTTGGTCTGTAGAAGACCCTTTTAATTAGCAAACAAACAAGTTAAAGTTGGTTTTCTTTTATTCATTTTTTCACAAACATGTCTTGGAGGTTTTGATTGAGTTGGATAAGTGGGCAATCTTTGATTTTTCCAAAGTAAGACCATTTGATCAATTTAAGAAAATGAAAGGAAAACACACGCTCTTATCCTTCTGTAGACAAATCAGCAGGACGCGTGTGGTGGTAGTACTGATCCCATATATTCGTACACTAACAGCCTGACAAAACCTTTGCCTAAACAAAAACCTTATTTATATTACATTATATTCCATCTTTTGCACAAAAAAAAAAAAGAATAATCCTCATTTTCAGGACCTTTCAACTTGGTAAAAACCTAACAAAGCTGGAACAAAAAAAGAGCAACAGGGTTGCACTTTATAGTGCAAGTTGAGGTTGGTTTCGTACGGTGTCATGGCCAAAACCACATGTGGATGGTTGCACAGTACTGTGCAGTAGCTATCGCCTATCTGGGGCAAGGTATTACTCTCCACAGTCGAGTTAATATACAGATATGATATGATGTATATGCGCGTGTATATAATACAGCAGATACGTACACCGGCCTGGCCTGACTTGGGCTAGATTTGTTATCTATTTTTATGTACTATCATGATCTACATAGATGTGGTGATTTTTAGCAAATATTCTGCAAAAAATCTAATGTGATTTCTTTTTGCAGTATATAAGTTAAATTTTGCTGTACATGTAAAGTATGGTCCTCTTGTAAACACGTGCAGGGCGAATATATATGTATATATGTATACACTCTTGCTTATTGACAAGTATAAAGTGATACTTACCGACACTCGGCTTTTATATACAATATCTATATATAAATATTATTTAATACTTCTAGTATTCAGCGGCTATAAAAATTTTGACTAATTTAAAGCTTGAGCCGAATAAATTCATATAAGAGACAAAACTCTTTTAATATTTTTTTTATATATAAAATTCATAATGTTGGTAGCTTTTGTAGTTGTATTGTATACTGAATGATTGATATACATATATATATATATATATATAGATAATGTCCTACTCAACAAAAATGTCATAATTAATGTGTATATTCACGTGCTATAAAATGAATTAAAAAGCTTAAAATAATTAAATAAAAGGGAAAAAAAGAAAAAATATTTCCAATCACAAAAATTAGTGGATAATAGATCATATAGAATCATTTTAGAAAAACTTAACCTAAAAGAAAGAATGGATGAGTTTAAGATAGCTGATGGGTGCTAGAAAAGCTGAAAAATAAAATAGAATTAAAGGTAAATGCAAAATTAATAAGCTTAAAAATGTCGATCCATTAATGGGTTCTTTTAGTTTTCTTTTATTAAGTGTATCCATAAATGTTAAGTGTATGCTATCCACGAAGCCATCAAGTTTGATGTTATCCATAACCATAACCCATGATTTCAAGCAACTTAAATTTGAACCTTTTTAATTAAAGCTTTGGCATTAATTTGTAAGACATAAAGAAATTCGGTAAAGATTGTTTGTGTAATGAGGACCGTTTGTTAAAAGTGCCATTTTCTTTTAACTTTGTATGGATTTCTTGGCAATTAAGGACTTCAAAAAAAGTTTGCTTTTTTTGTTCTTCTTCTTTTCTTTCTATACCCTCTTCTTTCCTTTTGTTTTTGATTCATTTTCCAATATTTTGATATTCATTTTCTTTGTCTAAATTGAAAATTTGATTTCTGTTTTAAAAATTGTACTTACAAGAAAACTTTTTCTTTTTTAATGGCCTCCCATTTCTTGAGTTGGAGGGTGGTTTAAATGGGTAGGTGGAGTGCAATATAATATGCTGTTTTTTTTTTTTTGCACAATTTTCATCCCTAAATTCAAAATTAACAATTATTGAAATTTTAATATTTAATAAAAAATATTCGGTCCATAAATTTTAATTTATATTTAATAAACGAAAATTTTAATCATTATATTCAATTTAAAAACAAAACATGTAAAACACGATAAGTCATATTTGTAACATGAATATAAGAGTTTTTGAATTCAACGATGATTTTTTATGTAAATAATGAATCGTGAAGAAAAATATGCCTAATTTTCCATTAAAAAGGTTTTTTTTTTGTGCAAAATTGAATTTCTCTTAGCCATGTATTTCATTGGATCACACGTATACCGTTAGCAATTTTGTGCAATGTATTAAGAGAACCACATCAATTTACTAAATATGTGGTTTTAATCAATACATATTTCGTAATCATAATAGAATCCCAATTAAATAATAAACAATAGGAGTCAAAAAGGAAAAGGAAAAAAATTTTATTAACTTTAATTTAGCCATAAAATAAGAAAAAAAAAGTGAGAAATAATACTAATTAATTAATTAATTTGAATAAAAATAATCTATATTACGTAAATACTTCAATTAGTAAGCGTGTTCTGATATATGTATTTTCATTTTTTATATTTGTACTATCTAAACACTTCAATTTAGAAGATAGACACTTCAATTAAAAAATTATTTATATGTATTTGTATTCTCATATATATATAAAGAAGCATGGTGTCAACAACAAAAGGATCCAAGTTATTGAAAAGCTATTCATCATTCACCTAATAATACCCCACACCACATCCATATCCATAATATATACATAAAAGAGTACCATTCTTAAGGCACAAAAACAATTACATAAAAATTGACTAATCCATATTCATTATTTGGATATATGGATAATATACAGTAGGTCCCTCTTGCTTCTCAATCATACACTGAAAACGTACCAACGATTGCCTTGCATTTTTTTTTTTTTGCGCTTTATAAGTTAAACTAATAAATTTCCCTTTTATAGGAATGGACTCTCTTACAATTTCCGTACAAGTCTTATCAGTAACTACATTGCCTTAATAAAGAGATATAAAATTTAGCTACAAATAAATATGTCAGTTCAACCTCATATAGTTTTTATCTTTTTTAAAGTAACGGTATCTAATTGGAGTTCTCTAACTCTTATAACTAATCCAATTTGATTCATATATGATGATAAAAATGGTAAAATTTTGTAATAATTAATTAATTTAACATGACTACACATATCATCAATAGGATTTGCGACATAATTTAAGTGAGAGATTCAAAAATTATTGGTAATTATATATATATATATATTATGTCTAACATGGACTTGGAAGATATTTAATGAAAACAAAAATGCATGCTAAGCATATCCATTAGGCACTCTTGTTTCAGAAACACATATTATTATGTTGTAAATTATAAAGAACGTGTACATAAACATATACACATATGTGCATGTCGCAATGGGCAACACACAGCCTCATTGTTGAACAAATATTGATCGGAACTGCCACCAATATCCTCTTGTGGTTGCAAAATCATTTTTGTCACATCCTTCTTTCTGTTTATGGGGGTGAAAGTGCTGAAGCTGCACTCCACAAAACCAAAAAGCAAGCAAATTCAACATATAAAGCTCCTCAAACTCTTTGATTTTTTTCAAAACACCAATATTTAGAATTTATTGAACTTTAATTAATTCATTTCGATTTGAGCAGGACTATAAAAACGACAAAAGTCTTCTAACAATTATTTAACGCAACTGCATATATCACGACTTAAATTCAAAATATAATTTAAATGAAAACAGTCTCATCCCAGCTGATATCAACACTTGTTGGCACTCTTTAATCCTTTTCATTAAATTGCTATCCATATCATCCACATCGCCCAAATTGTCACTTTCCTATTATTGCAAATAATTCCTACAAATTGCTTTTGGTTGCTTAGTAAAAGTCATGCTTGATTAATTAATGTGGTAGAGCTAGCAAGTGCCTTGCAAAAGAAGTGTGTAAAGAGGAAGAGTAGAAGAAGAAGATAAGGACTATGAGCCAATTGGAAGAGTCCATACATTGGGTTTCCAATTACGACCACTAGAGTTTCCATGTGCTTATCCATTTCATTTTGATGGATTGGAATTTCAACTACACAGATATTACGATACTCTAAATATATTATATTCAATAATTAAATTTATAATATATATTTTAAATTTTTATATTTATTTAATAAAAATAAAATATATATCTATATATTATAAATTTTATGTAAGGTATACTATAAATAAAAACAAAATAATTTTAGAAATTTTATAGGATAAAATTAATATTATAAGATAAAGGGAAATTTGGTAGAGGGGCAAAGATGCTAATAAATTTTATAGACAACGAAGAAAAGGATATGAGATACCAAAATTAATAGTGCATTTCGGTCAAAAAAAAAAAAATTAATAGTGCATGCCTGCAAAGGAATATTCAACAGAATCATGAAATATTCAAATATACAAATAGAAATGGTGGCCCTCATCAGCTCAGCTATGGCGCTAATTAATTGGCTGACCCCCAATTATACATGGCAAAGTGCTTTAGAGATCAACTAGTAGATTTTCTTTTTAGAAAATAGATTTCATGTTTAAATTTATTGGAACAAATAAGAAAACTTATTAATTTCAGAGTAAATTTTATTTATTAATAATATATAGCAATAGTAATTATATAAAATGCTTTTAAATAAAAATAACATTAAAAAGTAACCTGATTGATATTTTTTAGGTAAAATTACATCATATATATTTTTTTTAACTAAAGTTATCAATATTGTGGTTACTTTTTTTTTTCAGTTTTAACTTTTGCCGTTTCATTTATATATTTTTTATTTTTTTTTATTTTTACGTTATTTTTATATGTCGTTCTCTCTCTTATTTTTCATCTCTTCATCATCTTCATCATCTTCCTCTCTTCTCTTCATTCTTTCTATCTTTTTTTCCAAATCTAACTGTAACCATTATAAGATTTATAAACAAAAAGAATTTTTGCATGTCTTTATTGAAAGAGAGCAAACTCATATATTTTACAATTAAATTTTCATCTCAGATCTTATAATTTTTCACTTCTTCATCTTTTTTTTTTTTAATTTTTTTGCCTATTGGAAACTCACCATGTTACAAATTATCAAGAATTATAATGGATAGGTGTTAGATTTCTTTTTTCGGTAATTAATACTTGAGTGATTGTTGGATTCTGTTATTCTTCTTCATCTTTTTGTTCTTTATGTTGTTATTATTTTTTTTAGGTTATTGTTGTTGTTTTGTATTTTTTTCTGGTTGTTGAAGGATTTGTTGTAAGGTTGTCGTGAGATTATTTATTATTTTTTGGTTGTTGAAAGGTTGTTTGTAGTTATTTTGTGGTTGTGAAGTTTGTTGTTTTTTGGTTGCTTAGTTGTTATATATATTTTCTTATTGTTTTGTGGTTGTCTTCGGATTATTGTCCATATTTTTTTTATTGTTTTAAGTTGTTTTTTTCTAAATTGTTGTTGTATTATTTTTGGGTTGTTTTTTGGGTGCTGTCCATATTTTTTCTATTAATATTGTTATTTTTTCTATTGATTTCATCCAAACATGGTAGTTTTGTGAAGTTTTGGTTGAATTGCAGAACTTTTTGATTGCTTATGGAAGTAAAAAGAATGTAGATTTTTAGTAGTTAAGTCAGAAATGGAGAAAAATTGAAGGACTGTATTCTTTTAAAAAGTTAATTTTGAAAAAAAAAGTCAACCCTCAAATTGAAAGTTTTTCCTTTTTTTTTACAGGTGTTAGGATTAGCGAAATTTCACTTTAAAATTTATCCTTTTTATATTAATAATATATTATACAATTTTAACATTGGTGAAATATACAGTAGGGGATAATTCTCTCTTTTCTAAATGAAGAAGAAATTAATTTTATAAATTATTAGTGATATTTAAACTTTGCATTTAATGATATTTTTGGAGAAAAATGACCACTAAAGTTCTATGTTTCAATTCTTAATAATTATTTTAATAATAATGAAATTCTATTTTTTTAATAATTTTTTTTAATAAAAATCCACTTATATATAGCCCATGCCAATGAAAGAGAAACTTTAATGAAAAGCAGGCAGGAGAAAAAAAGCAGAAATTGAAGAGGGGGCCAATTGAAGCATCTGGCCTCTCAAATGCATGACATATAAACCATGAAAAGAACTTCATGTTTTTCCCTCTCCTTTAAATTCCTCATCTTTTTTTATAATGATTTTTGTCTGATATTTTGTTTCATCTTTTTTCATCATTAAAATTTCAGGTTGATCTCCCAGAATCCAGGTCTTTCACATTTCCAGATTCTTTCTTTCTTTATGTTATACCAACAACAACCAAAAAAAGAAAAAAAAAAAAAAGACATGGTCATATCACCTCACTAAAACATCTTTTCATGCACTTTAATTGTCTCTTCTCAATTCAAAAAGTTTCTTGTTTCTTTAATTTTTTTTTTGGTCAATTTTCTTGTTTCTTTAATTTATATATAAATATTTACATATATGTATATAATATACTTTCCTCCATGCAATATTCAAGAAAAGAAAAATAATTAAAAGGCCTAACTTTTTGGTTTCTTTTTTTTTTTTTTTCCTCTTGATAAATGCCTATAATAGTAGATTACATTGAATTTGAATGAGGGGGACAAGAAAATTTTCTTTAAGATTCTTGATGATTTGGTGAAAAAATTTTTTTCTGTGAATTGAGAGATTGAAGACAGGTGCTATCCTGTACCCTGTACATGCAATAGGAAACATGACCAAAATTCAAGGATGGGTGGCCATTTGAGCAAAATTTGACTTTATAACATATATAATTGATATAAAGATAAATATAGCTTACTTAAATTTGTTGTTTTTATTGATTGAAACCATAGCATAGAGTATGTGAATGAATCATTTCATTGTCATATACCAAACTTATACTCTTTTGACTTTGTATTTTTATTCCATTAATTAATTAAAATATTATTGTTTTGTTGGCTACCCATTTTAGAACATGATTTCATTATGAAATTAATTATATAAACCCTACTCATGAAAAAAAAAAAAAGGAAATATCAAAGAATGTGGATTCGGTGCATGCGAGTTGGTCTAAAGGAAAATTAATTGAAATAATTGGATTATGTGACCATCCCTCTCGTCGATTTGCTGTGTGCATGCACTTTTTTTTTAATTTAGTTTAATTTTTTTATTTGCTTTACATAAAATGTTACAGAGGAAAAAGAAAACAATCATATGGGTCCCCTTGGCTCAAATAGTATCAATTTCTGATTGCATTTTTTTTTTAACTAAATTAGTCAATTTTAAAAGATTCTAATAAAAGTAATTTAAAACTCATTTATTCATATTTAATATTTTTTTGAACTATACAGAAAAAAGTAAGAGAAGGAAGTTGGAACTTTACTGCTAAGTTCTAATAATTAAATATTTATATTTTTTATCACTTGATCTATTAAATTATTTTTTTTTATCACTTTTATGATAAAAATAATTTAAAAGAAAGAGATGGTATTTATCTGTATAACCCTTAGATTTAAACTCAGTTTCCTATATGTAACGTATTATACTGGAATTAACTAGCACAAATCTCATAATATTAAAAAGTTAAATTTCAGTAATTGTTCCTCTTAAAAATTACTCTAAGAACAGAAAAAAGGGACACATGGAAGAATTAGAAAACAAGTTTTTTTTAAAAAAAAAATTTTCCGGCCAATTTCACTTGATAGACAAGGGTTTGTCCACTTTTAGGGCTGTAAACGATTGGAACTGCTCGTAAAATATTTGAAATTCAATTTAATAAAAGTTTGTTTGAGTTTGTATATTGAAACTGTTTAATAAACGAGATGAACTCAAACAATGCAAAACTCGACTTATATAATTCATGAATAAGTTCGAAGAAGAACTCGCAAGCTGACTCGTATTTTTATGTATTAATAATTTAATTATAGATATATAATATAAAATTTTTATTTATAGTAAATGTAAAAATTTTTAAAATATATATTATTATAATAAAATTATTATTTTATAATAAATTATTCAGTAAATAAATTTTAAATCTTTTAATAAATAATTTTAATTTATAGCTTGTATTTAAAAAAAAAATTTAGTTCATTTAAACACGTTTAAGTTTACAAACACTAATTTTCATAGCAGATTTGGTTTAAATTTAACTTCATTATAAATGAAACAAGTCAAACTAGCCAAAGATCAATTCGGCTGATTTTTACCCCAACTTTTAAGAGAATTGCCAGCAGCTCAACATTTCTTCAAAAGATGAGACATGACTTTGGTTAGCAAATTAAGAAACGATGACTAATACTAAGATGGTCATGGTCTACTATATTTGTTTCCCCAAGAATCCTACTAAATTGAAACAAAATGGTTAAGAAGATACAATGTTACAGTGAAGCATGTAAGGTACAATCAAGACTTGCTGCAGTACGTCAAAACATATACTATACTATGTGGTGGAAACTTGCGCCTCGTGACTACATTGTGGACAAGTAGGTGAGGTGACCATAAGGCTTCCACGAATCTCGGCTTAGTTTGTTCATTCCATTAATTTCATTGTCGTTTGTCTTTCAATTTGAACATTTAACAGTTTCGATTGGCAAAGGCAATTGACATTTTTTACCATAAAAAACGCAATAAATTTTGCATGTCATCTTGACTGTTACAGCTTCAATTGCGTGGCCAAGGTAATTGATGGAATTGGGATTCATCAATCGAGGCAATCCAGAAAACACACCATGGCCCATTTGGTCTGATTGTCTTCCTGTCACGTTCTGGGAAGAATCATCAGCTCAGCAGCCCCCTAAAATTCATGGGCCGGTGCTTGCGATGAATGAGAGCAAGGAACCTTCAAAGGACGGTGGCATGATCCTTGCAATGAGTTTGCTCTTAGAAATGGTTTTTTCCTCCATCTTTTACTTAATTAGGGATGTATTCAATTACGATTTTTAAAGATATTTATAAAGTTTTTTAAGTGAATGACTTTTAAAGAGTTTATAGACTTTTTAATAACTTTTATAAACTTTACTTTGGAAGACTTTTATAAAGTTTATGAATTTATTAATGATTTTTATATATTTTATTTTAAAAGACTTTTTATGACTTTTATTGACATTGAACAACTTTTATTGATTTTTATTATGCATATTTTGACCTAAAAAATTAATTTTTATCATATAATAAAAATAAAATTTTTAAAATAATTATTAAGAGTGGATGTCTTTAATTATTTTTTAAAAAATAATTAAGATATTTATTTTATTAATTTCAAATAAAAAACCATA
>CATIWK010356254.1:0-10460 GCA_949634005.1 Mallotus japonicus
GTTCTACCATTATCTCCAAATCAATTTGAATTATAAATAATTAAATAAAATAAATAAATCATTAAATAATGAATAAATAAACGATTAAATAAATAAATAAAACATAACGAAATAATTTTCCTTTAAACATGCTTTCAATTATTATTTATAAATATAGAAGAAATGATCATGCATATGGCAATATAAATATATTCATAAATCAATCATATAATAATTTCTTTATTATTTTTAGTTACTTGCAAATATAATGAAAACACGTGCAACACACATTTCATAAAATTAACTCATATGTTGAGTGTGCCGGGCGACGCGTTCTCTGTTGTGCCGGTGCTATAGCTCGAATCCCGGAGTTCTCTAAAATAAATAATATTTATTTAAAATATGCTTGTAAAATAAAATAAATAAATTCATGAAAATTCTCGGAATTATGAAAACTATAGGATTGACGAAACTGACTCGACCAAAGACACAACTCAACTAAAACTACAAATTCGACACAGACCGATATCAAATTTTACGAGAAATCTACCAAAAATTCGGCAGAGTCTCCTCTATAAAATGGACATCTCTCTACTAAAAGTAGAGTCGTTCCTGCACGAAAACACACAAATAAATAGTAAAATTCTAGTTTATACTTAAATTTTCGTCAATAAACATATATAATTCAAATCTTACAATTAAATTAAAATTAATTGCAAATAACCATTTAAATTACTTAAATACATTACAAAGTTAGCAAATAACTCATTTAAGCTTAAAAATAATAAATAAAATTATTATTCACATATTTTTCCGAAAATTACTAATAATTAACTAAAAATAGGAAGTAATTCATAAAAATTATTTTAATACTATTTATTTCTCAAAAACTGCTCAAAACATAATAATTAACAATAATTTAAACTAAAATATAAAAATTACTAATTTATACTAATTTTTCCAAAAATTCATTTTTCACATAAACATTCAAAAAATTATAATAAAAATTCTACACATAATTTTAATAAACTTTATTCACGAAGTTTGCTCAAACTAATCAGTAGAATTTATTGAAAATATAAAATTTTCCCGAACCCGGAACAGTGCCATGAACAGTAACCAAGCACTCGGGAATAATGGATTTTCGAAAAAAATTTCAGAAAATTAAATAAAAATTATCAATGGATATCTCACAACCTCAACATCAAATAATCCTAAAGCACCTATACCTAATAAAATCATATTCAAGCTTAAATTAACAAATTAACATAAAAACCTAAAATTTTATTACTCAAATTCAGAGTAATTACCTAAGTTGTTTCCTTAAATTGATCAAGGAATTGAGAAACCCTGAAGATGAGGAAGCTTTTGGTACCAACGTTAGCGTCAGAGCTCGCCGGAGCCGGCGGCGACTCTTCCTTCTTCTCATAGTGGCGCGACGGAGAGAGAGAGAGAGAGAGAGAGAGAGAGAAGAAGAGAAATGGCGGCGAGAGGGAAGAGAAGAGGTGGTGGTGGCTTGCTGGTGACTCCAGCGTCGATTGGTGGGGGTCCGGTGGTCTGAACGGTGGCTGGCAGTGGCTATGGCATGAGAAGGAAGAAGAATGAGCCAAGGAAGAAGAAGAAGTAAATATACAGGGGAAGAAAAGAAAAAGGGGCTATTGCCCTTTTTTGCAAAAGCTATTTTTTTTTCCAAAAGCATAAAAGACAAAAATTAAAAATAACATTAAAATAATATTTATTAAAAGTACAAAAAGGACATTCAAATAATATTTTTTTAATTTAAAGCATCTTCTCGATATTTATTCTCCACCACAAATATATACACATACAAATATATATATATATATTTAAAAATTAATTAAATTTAATAAAATTAACCAAATAATCAAATTTCATAAATTAATAAAAATAAAATAATTATTAATATTGCAAATCCCAAAAATTAATTTTTTTTATTTAATAAAATACGAGTCATTATATCCAACATCTATGCTTCTCCTCAATTTTCTTCAATCTTCTGTATGTGTCTTTCTATAAGTGCTTCAAGATTGACGACATAGAGACGTTCTAGTGTTGCACTCTTTTCATCGTCCTCTATGGCTTTTGCTACTGTAAGCACTTGCTTCTCTATAATCTCTTAAACCTTGGAACCATGGCTGCTACTGTAACAAGCTTGAAGAGGTTCATGGCGTTAAGGAGGAGGAAGGGGATTTGCTTTGAGTGGGCTTAGTGGTGCTAGTAATTCTGGTGGTTGCTATGGTGGTGCAAGCGTTGTCGATTTCAAAAATCATTGTGTTAAGAAATGGTGGGTTTGATTTACATCTTGGTTTTCTTTTGATCTTGATCAATTTTGCTGGATTTATGAGCATTTATCCAACAAAATAAAAACAATCTAGTTCAAGAAAATCAAGATCAAAAGCAACCCAGTTGATTATTTCTTTTCAAGAAGGTGTAATTTGGGTTTACGTTTTTTTATTTTTTTTTAATTAGTTGTCTTGGTGTGGGCCAATAAATAGATGATGTGGCCCAATTCATGGAAGACATGTGTTTAGCTATTGGACAACCATATCCACGTAGGCGCCAGCTAGGATGAAATTAATGTTGTTAGGCGCATAAACTGAAAAAAGTGTAACGGCGTAAAACATGTACTTAAAAGTTTCATAAAAAATCACGTACTTAAAAGTCTAAAACCGTGAAACCACATGGTGGTTTTCCGTACTTTCCCCTAAACTATATATGACAGTAAACAAATATTCAATGTTGTATGTATTTTTGTAATAAACACACAATATGTATAAATAATATGAATAGTATATGATTAGTATATTATTCGTATAATTTAGTAATAAAAATATAAAATTAAAACAAAAAAATTATTATAAAATAAATGTAAAAAAAATAATATACACCAGCATTTACATGCTTCAGTTTTATGTATTCTCTATTTTGACCTGTCAATTCATTGCTCATAATGAGAAGGCATACAAGTAATCATTAGGTTTCCATCCTGAAAGCTTTCCTCTTCCAAAATTGGATCAATGACTAGATTTTTACCAAGGCAAGACTACATGAAAAAAGGAACAAAAATGGAAATCAAAATGGAAATCTTAGTGAAAAAAACTAGTGCTTAGTTCGCAAAACTGTGTCCATAATCCAGGAAGCCAAAACACAACGAAATAAGAAAGCTACATTGCCTAACATTTTTAGTAAGTTGTTGTTTTAGTGTTTTGGCTTTTGTGCATAGGAATTAAAAAGCTAGCAAATTCCCTCTAAATCAGCTAGATTTTCATAAAAATATATATGTAAAATACTGTAAAGGCATTTCTACATGCTTAAGAATATATTTGACATATGGATGAAGCAATGGAATCACAATGAGAAAATGAAGTCTCAACGACTCCCTTCTTTCAGTGATGAGAAACATAAATCTGCATGACAAAATTATAGCAATAGAGAGTGTTGTTGACTAAGTGCATTATCATATTGAAAATACTAACATGGATATAAAAATAAGTATTATCAGTTTATCGAAGTTCTTTTCCATCATTGGCATCAGAAACTGATCAAATAGATAATCAGATCAGTGATGGTTAATTAAATGCATCAAATAACTATGCATATAGTATATGATGCATGCTTCATGCTTAATCACAAATACAAAGCATAAGGAAAGTAGAATTCTGGGTCTGATGCATACCATAGAAACTCCAGCAACAAGGTCATACATCATAATCCCTGCATCAGCTAAGGCAAGGCTTGCATAAGATATTACAACAGGAAGATCACCTGCAATTGAAAAAGATGAAGCTATTTGATGAATTCAAAATGAATACTTCCTCAAACCCAAATTAAAATTATGTTTCCAAATAATAAAGTGCAAAGAGGGACACTTCCACAAAGGAATATAATCCAGCCAATTCACAGGTGAAATCAAAGCAGCACTAGCAATTGTAACAGAATTCATTAAAATATGTAATAGTTTATAATACCATGATCAACACAACTAGATAAAGGTATAAATGAATCCCATTATCCTAATCCACTCTAAAGAAAATGAAAATAATGCACAAACAGAAATACATAAATAACTTCTTTTTTTCAAAAGAAATCACAAACTTAAAACATTAATTTCACTAATTTTTAGAAACTAGATAGAAAATGAAAGAGGCTGCATGCAATATAAAAAGACAAATAAACTAAAAAAAAAAATCAAACCTCGAAAAGTGAATTTAGGAAGAGGAGGCAAGTCTTTTAAAAAATCAGATGGTTTTTTAGAGCTTCTACGCATCTCTTTGTCAACAAGACGATTGACCTCTGCTTTAATGCTAGGGTTTCCGTAATCATCGTCAATGTAAGGCAAGGCGTCCACAATTTCTGCATTTGAAGAGTTGGACCATGGCTTTGAAGGATATTAATTTCAATGGGCAAGCTCAATCTTTCCACACTTCACATACATATCAACAAGATGTAGAGGTGCTAGCTGCTTGAGAAGAGGAGTGCGATATGGAGGTGGCAACAGGCAGTGGAAGATGGTCGAATTGAAGCAAAGGTGATGAGGGAGAGAATAAGAAGAAAAAATGAGAGAAAAGGTTGGGGAAGAGAAAAAAAACGCAGGGAAGAAGACACTGGACACGAGTGTAAGTTTTAAAAAAGTTGGGCAGACGTGTAATTCTTTTGAAAAAAGGGGTATTTTGCTGAAAATGAGATCTAAAAATGGGTATTTTTGTAAAAATCCCTAAGGAAATGTCAGTGGGTGGACAGTTTGATCTCCATGTTTTCACTTTTATTTTTCTGTTTTTGTTTCTTTCATTTTTGGTCCCTCCACTTTTTCACTTTTGTTTTTCCTCTTTTTTTTTTTTCAGTTTTGGCTTTTTTTGCTATGCAACTCATTTGTATGTATTTATTCAATTTTTTATGTATTTATTTTTATTTTCAATTGAATTTGATTGTATGTATTTATTTAATTTTTATATTTTAAATTTATATTCTAAATATCAAATATTTTTTTAATTTTGAAACTTATTATTATTTAGAATAATTATTTAAAATTATTTAGAATATAAAAATTAAGCTAATTAAACTAAAAATTACCCAGTCTTCAATAATTATTTTTTTCAATAAAATTTTTACTTTTATTAGTATTAAAAATAAAAATAATAATTTTTTCGATATATTTTGGTTGTTATTTTTTATTTTTAATAAAATAATAATTTTTTGATATTTTTCATAATTTTTTGTTATTTTTATTTTTTAATAAAAATAATAATTTTTTGATATATTTCATAATTTTTTTGTTGTCTTTTGGTTGTTATTTTTCATTTTTAGTTGTTTTCTTTGTTGTTTTGTTCGTTGTTTGTTGTTTTTTCAATTGTTGATTTTTGTTGTTTTGGTTTTTTTTTTCAATTATTGTTTTTATTATGAAAACAACAAAAAGCAACCAAAACAAAAAAAAATAACTAAAAAACAATAAAAAAAATTATGAAATATATAAAACAAATTATTATTTTTATCATTAATACTAATAAAAGTAAAAATTTTATTTATGGCCTTAATTTTATTATTGACAATGAAAAAACAACAAAAATCAACAACTGCAAAATTTTGTTGATTTTTGTTGTTTTGTTGTTTTTCAGTTGCTTTTTGTTATTTCCGTTTGTTGATTTTTATTAAAAACAAAAAATAACAAAAAAAATATGAAATATATCAAAAAATTATTATTTTTGTTATTAATACTAATAAAATTAAAAATTTTATTTATGGCCTTAATTTTATTGTTAATAATGAAAAAACAACTGAAAAGCAACAAAAATCAACAATTGTAAATTTTTGTTGACTTTTGTTGATTTTTTTTGTTTTGTTGTTTCAGTTGTTTTTTGTTGTTCCCGTTTGTTGATTTTTGTTAAAAACAAAAAAAAAATTATGAAATGTATCAAAAAATTATTATTTTTATCAAATCTACAAGCGTACGGAATCGTTCAAGTAGTAAAATAATATCGTCCATCCCACAGAGATTGCAAACTGAGTATTTTAATACTTGAAGTGCTTGTTTGTTTAAACACCAAAATTTGGTTTTGAATTTAAATAAAACAAAACAAAGAAAATCTTAATTAAATAATAATCAATTTTAAAACCTAGGGTTCTTATTATTAATCCAATATTTTCTTAAGATTAATTAACATCTAAGTCAAGACTAATCTTAATTCATTTTGAAGGCATCTATGGAATCATAGGCTTTCCTCTCGGACAAACCCATAATTAACTAAGTAGATTAACACTAAGTTTTATAGCTCTCACTAAGCAAGTGTTTCTTAAACTCGGTTTTTAAGCTTCAGCCTTAGTCAATATTAGTTGCTTTAATGTCTCTTAACTAAGAAAGCATCTAATAGGTTATTGTTTGATTCTAATGCAACCTATTTCTCAATCAAGTTTCATTGTATGAATTCAACCAAAGGGTGATCAATCCTATGATGAAATTAAGTTCAACAATAACCAATAAATTAAGATTATAAACTTAGATTTAATTCCAATATTCACATGGTTGAACTGAAATAATCTATTTAGCTACTCTTAACTAAGGAAGAGAAGAAGATGACTTATAGAGAATAGATGCAACCATTATTACTCAATGAAAGATAAAAATAACAAAGAGTTAATTAAGAAGAACCCCCTTTGCTGCTGAACCAACTAGAATATAAGGTTTTCTATTCTCAATCTTCAAAACAAAATCTCTCACTCAACATGAAAAGATAAAAAGAACTTGAATCAAAACTACTTTGATTCTTAAGAAAAATTGTAAAGAAAAAATGATCTCCTTGTTTCTCTGAAGGCTCATCTTTTATAAACTCTAACCTCCAGCCTATCTTGAGTTGTTAAAATTTAAAAATTGTAATCCCCTGAAATCAGCAACAAGAAAATTTGAATTTGAAAAGTTGTTACAGCTCGCACGCCGTGCACCTAGTCTTTCTTCAAATGTGCCGAATCAGGCATGGCTGCGCAACTCCACATTGTTTTGAAACTTCATTTTTCTTTAAGATTGGACTTATTATAACTTCCAAATCTTTTACTTGACTTGTTCAACATCTTTAAACCTCTCCAATGCATCCTATGGTCAAAAGTACATAACGATTAACCTAATCAACTTAAAAATCAAAACAATCCTAACAACTAAACAAAAACATGAAAGATAACTAAAAGATCTTAAAAATAACTAAAAATGCAACTAACTTGATCCTAATCCTATAACACAGAGTGTTCAAAACTTAAGGTTTTTGACACTCATCAATGACCTTAATTTTATTATTAATAATGAAAAACAACTGAAAAAATAACAATTAACAACAAAAATCAACAACTGAAAAAACAACAAACAGCAGCCAAAACAACAAAACACAATAACTGAAAAAACAACAATAGTGAACAAAAGAACAAAAACAACAAGAACAAAAACAACAAAAAAATTATATAATATATCAAAAAATTTATTATTTTTAATTAATGTATATTAATTTATAGTCTAATTATTTTATTTAATATATATTAATTTATATACTTTTTGTTCTTATCACTTTTCTCTGAATATCGAATCATAATGAATACTATAAAATTAATATATATATATATATATATATATATATCAAATTAGTAAGACCACAATGATTGTAATACTTCTTTTATTATTATTCTTAAGGGTCCATGTTAAAGAAGTGAACCATTTAATATTTTGTTTTGTTTGTGTTTTATTTTGGTTTTAATGCTTTGCCCTTTCACTACACACGAGATACATGTTTCCTTCACCTACCATTTTTCTTGTTTTATTAACATAACTAGCCAGTTGGATCTTGATTCACTCCTCTTCACTTCACTTTCAGCCTTTTCTCTTTAATTTTTTTCAAAAACATTTAAAAAACCCTTTTATATGTAAGTTACCAATTACATATATCTCTATAAATACATTGGTTTTGACTCTGAGCAATAATAATCTTCTTGGTTTCTTTTGTTTCTTTCTTTTCTTCCTTTGCAGAGAAAGAACATTAAAAAAAAAAGTTAAAAGAGATGCCACAAGAAACAAATTCATCAATCATATTGACATCTCCTTGTAAGAACTTAAGAGGGTTAAAGTCTTCGATCACTAACAATGAAGCTTCTTCATATACAAGAGAGATCATTAATGACCATGAATTAGCTTAAAGAAAAGCTGAAGAAGCAGGTAACTCATATATATATATATTAATTTATATCATAAATTAATAAGGCATTGGAAGCTTCCGCTGCACAAAATACCGCTAGTTCTTGAGACAAAAGCTAGCAAGCTTGCTGAGAAAAAACAAGAAAAATAACGATGGATACAAAGCCTAACTCTTACATAAACATCCATGAGTAAGAGATCAGGAAAGTAAACCAGCATAGAAAGTTAAAATTACAAAATAACATCACAAAAGTAAAACAAAAAAATAGCATAAAAGCCTAAGGCCCAAAGGATAGACTGATTATGGAGACCACAAGAGGTAGTCCATGCTAATTGTTATACAAAATCTCACAGTTGAATACAATGCTTCCGGATTGGCAGGTGATTGTCATAAATTTGCTTTTGGATTTTAGATGTTATGTGCATTGTAGATGCCTTTTTTAGATGTGCGTGAAGATGTCTGAATGGCGTGGTATTGACATTCTTCTTTTTGCTTTTGTTATCTGAGAAGTAAGCATATTAATAACTTTGTATTCATATTCATACTTTTGCCAGGACGGTTCCCCTTTATACAAGATAGGAGAAGACTAATGGAAATTAAAGGACGACACAAGTGAGGAAATGAAGTTAATTATTGTGCTATTGAACTCAGATCGTGATAAATTCAGCAACACTGCAGAGGTAGCAAAACAAAGGTAATTTCCTATATTGTTATGCAAACCAAATATGTTTCACCTTTAAAGTGAACCAAAATCCATTGGGAAACGACTTCATATTTTTCATACACACCATATAATCTAAAATATCATAACATTATGATTGGTTTGATGTTTTGATATTTACATATCAAATATGACTTCAAACATAGAGTCATCAATTAAATTAGCATGTTGTAGGTAAAGATAAATTTAATTTTTTCATTTAATGTTATGATATAAAGTATCCATTAATATCAAATATAAAACATTAAATGAAAAAAATTAATTTTGAAGCACAATCATTTTGGTCCGCAAAGTGAAATACATCAACAACATAAAGCTAAATTAGCTAAATAGTTAGATGTTGGTGATAGTATAGTTCATCCATAGGTAAAAAAGAGTTAAGTGAAAAGTATTGATGAAAATTAGGTGATGATAAATGGTTAAAATTACAGTTAGCGCGTACTTGAAAAATTGTATTTCTAAAGAAACAAAATTAAATAAATCCTATAAATAATAAGCTAAAATGTAGAAGGTACAATGTAATAGAAATTTGATAATTGTTGAGAATGACATGTATGCTATCCCAATAGTTGATAGTAAATAACCACATAATTGGGAACCATGAGGAAAATTTTGTTACAAGTCTCATAATAAACAACTATAAAACATAAATATGAGGGTGAAAGTATGATTGTGTGTATGCGTAACACTAGAAATAACTCAATCAAATAGGAATGAATATACGAAAATAAATATATTGCTACAAAATATAAAACATTAAGGATGGCTGCAAATGAAATTGTTAATGGATGAAAAGAGTAAATCTAAATCTAACATGAAAAATAACTTTTGGCAGTAGTGGTTATCAAAGAGTACACAAGGAATTAGTATCAATGGAATTACCTAAACGATTATATGCATAAAATACAGTAAGTGTCTTGAAAATTTATTTGGTGCACATTTTAAATGCAGTTGCAAATGTAGTATCTGATTGGATTTCTTCAGGAGGTGGGTAAGAACACAATACGTAAATGTCATGTGCATTTTGGTGATGTTCACATGAGATGTGCATAAGGAATGAAAGTATAATGTAAAAGAAAAATGTACTTCCCGTATGCAAGTGACACTCAGTTGGAATCAGTCAATTATGGAAGATGGCTAGATTAAAGCGTCATGCTCATGCATATGTTGGCATTCCTAATATAAGTGGCACTACTGTAATAACATAAAAAAGCACTGAAATACTAGTAGCCAAATACATTATGGATACGTCATCCTTAATTATACTTATATTTTGTGCTAGTCGATTAGGACAACAGCAGTACAACAAAAGAGTAGGAGCACAAAGGGGCTATACGTTTAGGCAGTTGGATAATAAGCAAACAACTGCACCAAATAAAAAAAAAGAAAAAAGAAAAAAAAACTATTAAAATATAAAAAGAGAAAAGCTTCAAATTGGCCAAGGTGCCAATAGACAAAATAGAGGTTTATACTAAATAAAGCGCAACATTATAGCCCATCCACAATCCAACTCAGTTGTTAATGTGCTCTCAACAATGTGAACCTCCACAATTGATTCTTTATGTTTGTGCGCA
>CATIWK010356275.1:0-28826 GCA_949634005.1 Mallotus japonicus
GAATTATTAATATAAATTTCAATTGCCACCACCTTTGTAGTGCAATGGCATGAATTATTAATTCAGTTTTAATTGATTAAGCAGCGCATCACCTGTTGAAATGGACCCAAGGAGATGTTACTTTGTACTCCCTCAAGTAAAGTTGTGGAGCAAGATTTGATTGCAGCATGCAACTCCTTGAGATGGCCCCATTTGGGCTGCCTAATCAAACCTGGATTGCATATTTAAAAGATTAAATTAGTTGTTGAGAGATTTTTACAGTTCTTATGGTCCTGCCCAGACTGAATCGGATTAATAAGAGTCTAGTGAGTTTTGAATACAGGTAGTTCAAACCAAAAACAAAAATTAAATTACTTATATTTCTCTTATACATTAATGATTAAAACAATTAACATCTCGACTGACCATATTCATCAAGGGGAGCTTGATCATAATATCCTGTTATGACATATGCAGCTGCTGTTCTTCCAAAATTTGTTCCACCATGGTACTGAGAGATTTTATAGAAGATTGATAAAAATAAATAAATAAAAGGAAAGAAAGAAAGGAATGTACATAATTAATATGCAATATATGATTTATGAAACAAGATTCATGCATTATACAAGATTGAATATGCAGTGTAAGGAATTGGTTTAAACCATAATACATACCATATAATAATTTATGTAGCTCCCGTTTTTTGCAACGAAAAGGGCCACGTGAAATGCAATATCTTGAGCAGACCTTATATATGGTTCTCCTCCATATACTTGATAGCTTTGTTAAGAAAATATATATATATAGTAAGATACAAAATTATCTCTAAGATTTTGAACAATTCATTTGAATTTTTTTCATTCATAATCATTATTTTCTAATAAATATAAAATAAAAATATCAAACTATGTAACTAAAATACTTATAGGAACCATCAAATAGTATTATACCGTAAAAATTAAACATACGTACGTGTGAATGACTTGATATTATTTGTTTGGTCTTTCAACTTATCAAAAGACAAAATCATTAAAAAAAATTTCATATGGAAAGACGTACATATACATTGTGCAATTTTTACCATACTGTTTTTCTTTTCTTAGTATAAGATTGAATATCTAATCCAGTTTAATGCTTTATTTAAAATTTCGTAAATGATGACTAATCTTGAAATTTCTCATTTTATTTCAAAAGTTTTATTGCACACCACAAGGATACGAATTATGAGATAAATTATTTTAATTTCAAAATTTAAATTTTTTCATAGTAATTTTCATGTTCTTTTCTTATGAATGTACTTCATCGAGATTTTATTGAATAAAGTGCAGTATTCTCCCATTCATATATATATATATATATTTTTTTTATTTACTTCAATTTTCTTGCCAATGTGATTTCTCTTGCATTTCCATTCAAGTGCGGCAGGTGGAGCTTAATGGTAACTTGTAAATAGGAGTAAGTATTCATTCGGTTCGGTTAATTTTGGCATGATTTTTTATCGAATCGAATTCTGAATTTTTTAGTATAAAATCAAACCAAACTAAATTTTGATATGATTCAGTTTGAAATTGAACCAGGTCTGTTCAGTTTATCTAGAAGTCTTTCTCACCCCTAATAAATGACCAAGATAATGGAGTTTTATCATCCCATGAATTTATTTTGGTTAACCAAATTTTTAAGTATAAAATTAAACCAAACCAAATTTCAGTTCATTTCATAAAATCTAAAATATAAAATAAGTACATTGAACCAAACCAAACCGGATCTGTTTAGTTTTTGATTCAGTACGTTCAGAAGTCTTGCTCACCCATACTTGCATGTAAATCTTCTCTCAAAACTGAATTTAAGGGGAAAAAAGTGTAACAGTAAAAAAATTAATTGAAGAAAATCAGACTATATCCTCTCTAATACTATATTAGAATTTAAATTGTTTTATCTTCATAAAATAAAAGAAGTCAAATGTATTTTAATATAACAAATCAACCAAATTATACAGTGAAAGAGTTATAACATTGACGAAATTAAAATTAAGGATATAAAAAATTTAATTTTTAAATAAAAGAGTGTTAATTAATTAGGTCAAATGTTGGATGAAAATATAATTTATTTTTATTTTTATTATTCTATTTTCTATATCTTTTTTAATTTTAAAAAATTCAGAGAAATTAGTCAAGTCTATTTTAAATTTAAAATTAAATATCAGTTATATTCTACCTTTAGAATTGTACCAACATTTTGCTCCTTTGACTTTACAAGTTACGTCAATTTTATTTTCAAAAATTACTTTTAAATTCTTACAAAATAAATTTGATATTTTTCAAAATTTTCTCTCTTTTTTTACAAAAAAAAAAAAATATTAAAAGTACTCTTAAATCTTAATTTTAACATAAAAATAAATTCAAAAATTAACTTTAAAATTTTTACGTAAAATTTCAACTAGTTAATGCATTGATCAATGAAATAACAAAAAAAAAAAAGTGATAGAACTTGTAAATCATTTCATCATACATATTAATATTAATAAAAATAAAAATATAAAGTAAGAATTTTTAAGTGCAACTATAAAAAATGTTGAAATTAAAAAAAAAATTATTCCTTTCATATTTTTTAGAAAAAAATATATATATTCTTATATTTTTATTAATATTTTAATATCTCAAATTCTCTCTTTTTCTTTTTCATTTCATACTTTTAACTTGATTCTTATTAGAACATTTTTAAATAATACCATTAAAAATTGAATGGTGAACTTTTAAAATATTCAAAATATAAGACTTTTCAAGAAAAAATTGAATATTTATGAAAATAATTAAATATTAATTTTTAAATTTATTTTAAAACTGGTAAGATTATAATCTAAAAGCATTTTTAACTTTTATTTAAAAAAAACTAAATTTTTAATAAATATCAAATTTATTTTATAAAAATCTAAAAATAATTTTTAAAAATATAATTACATCATAAAATTGAATTAATCATTATATAAGAGAGAGATGCGTACAATGATGTCCAATCTTCTGTCCAAAGCCATGGCTTGTTTGGCGAGTTAGGCCCTCCAAAAGTTTCTCCACATCTCATTCCATTGCAGGTATTAATCTGCACATAAACTCACATTAATATATATGCTGCCCTTCGGGATTCCTTCCAGGTTGAATCCGAATCAGTCAAGTTTTACGAGATATCGGATACTGAATGCATCAGATGTAAAAATATATGCAATTATTTCACATAATCCATATGAATGAAAAACAAAACAAATAAGAAAATTATCAATAAAGGTTGAAGAAGTAGATTCCAACCACTGGATCAGGGGCATCGGGTTGCTTGCACATGATCCATGGAACACCTGTTTGTAGATCAACTGCCATTTTTGCTGCCCAACGAACGTATGATCTTCCTTTTTCATGGAAAGCTGCTTCAATATTTCCATATTCATTCTCAATCTGTGTCATGCACGCTTGGTTAATTAATTTTTATTTTTCACTAATATTTCAAATTCTATCACATTTCTACTCAAAATTATAACCCATATTATTTTAAAAATGATTATAATGACAACCATTAATTAAATTTAACAATTTATTAATGATAAATTTAAATTTTATTGAACAAGTATTTTTTATTTAATTCTATCATATTAATCTAACGGTTTAAATTTCCTTTGTATAGATACACATATTTATACTAAAGAAAGACTCATATACACACACTCACTCACTTAAACTTTAGCTTGAATTTTCTATTATTGTTATATATTCAATTAAAAAATTTATTAATCTTAAAATTAAAGTTAGAATATATTTTAACAAATTTGAATAATTTTGAATTTAAATTTACTATTCTATATGTTTAAAAATATAATAATCTATTAAATTTGATTAAGCTCTCAGGATATTTTCAAATTAAATGATAATCCACAAACTCTACACATTACTTTTAACTCAATATTCAAATTCATGTATATCGAGATTTAAACCTTATTATTTGATATCGAATATTTTTTTCTATGTAGTTTAGTGATAATATCAAACTATTCTTTTGTGGTAATAGTATTCTTTATATAAGAAGTTAAAATTTAAGTGGTTGAGCTTTATAAAACTTAAATTTTACTTACATTATTTATGGTTTAATTTCAACAAAAATTCATTTCAAATCCAAATAAATTTTAAATTTATTTTCAAATGAATTTTTATTAATGAAATATGTTTTAATCAAATGAATAGTTCGTGGAATTCATTTCAAATGAATTTTCATATTTTATTACATTGTGTTTAGTATAAGTCTAGAATTCAACTTAATTTCTAATTTTGGTCAAAAAATACTCTTTCAAATAGAACTATAGTTTGAAAATAAAAATAATGAGAACTATTTTAGTCATTTAGAAATGTAGACTTAAAAGTTGTGGAATTTATTTGAAAATTCCAAACATTTTGTTAAAATTTCATCTAGTTATAATAACTTCTACAAATTTAAAAATTTGGAATTGCAAATGAACCTTACAACATATTCATTTAAACTAAACACACATCATTTGGAATTGCAAATGAATTTACAAAATTTTGTGGAATTCATTTATATCTAACATATTGGTAGCCATAACCAGAAAACTATAACATGGTAGAAAGTGGAAGACTCCAGTAGGTAGAATCAAAATAAATATTGATGTTTTATTTCACTCCTAAAACCAGATAGTTTAGATAGCCTTTGTATGCATGAATAGTTATGTCAAAATGGCTTTGGAGTTGCTAAAAATATTCAATGCAATTCAACCTTAATGGAAAAAGGCCTTAGTACTCAAGGAAGCAGCTCAAGATGTGTCAAACAAAAATCTCAGTAATGTTTTGATAGAATCAAATTCAGCAGCGATTATTGACTCTCTAAAGTAGACGATATTCTTGTAGAATATGTGGAGGACTAATTTGAAATAAACATACTTTTATTATATCAAAGAAACTTTAATACAAGAGTACTTGTACATAGTCACACACTAATATTCTCATAAACACTCAAGACATTTTCTCACTTAGCTCACTCACAGCACACACTTTTGCACATACACCAACTCTCACATGACACACACATTTGCAAATGAGGATGGAGATATTTATAGGTGAGGGTTGGGTACTATTCCTACCTCCTTACTTACACCTCCATAAGGGAACCTTATAGACACCTCATGTATAGATTCTTCCCTTATCTTCTTGAATTCTCTGCATACTATTACAATATGCTAGAGTACTCCACACAACTCTAGCTTATTCTAGAGTTTTTTTTTTATTTGTTAACTAAAGTAATAATCTTCTAGGAGTATGTAGAGAAGGGTGTAGAGTCGGTGAGGTATTCTTTACACTCCCCCTCAATACCGACTCTCTTATCTTCGATATTTGGAACTTCTCGTCCATCTTGATCATCATATCCTATTCCTCCATCTTATGTGCTGATCCTTTTGCTCCTTAATAATCGCATTGTATCATTGTGTTTGTTCCTCCATTTACTGCTCCAGAAATTGTTTCTGTATTCTTTGAAATTTTTCTCAATATTTTCTTCACCTAATAACATGTCAGTTTTTTCTCTCTTTGATTTGCCTCTTGTTCTTCTTGTATTGCTTTTACTTCATTCTCTCGATCTTCCTTTTGCATTAAAGCTTCATCTCCAAATTCTTCATCATTCGAAGACCACAAAAGCTCCTTTATTACTTTGGGACTTTCATGCTTCTCTTCCAGTTGCCCCCCATACTATGCACTATCTCACTCTCTTCCTTGCATTCATCTTCTTCAACATCTTTTTTCTCCATGACCACACTTAGAGATACTTTTTCAACTTCATCATTTGAATTCGTTTGATCCTGAATTTCTTCCTCTAATGGAGCACTTTTAAATAAACTTGAGTCTGTCATATCCCACTCTTTTTCACTTTCATAGGATTCTTCAAAATATTCTAACATAGCAGATGTTTCCAGCACATCTCATTCATTCTCACTATCAAATGCCTTCACAAACTTATTTGGACCATTCCTTACTTGCTCTTCAATTGCATACGATGCTTGAATATCGAAGTCCTATTCTTCTTCCCTTTGAACTTGACGTTGTGTTGATGTCACAGTAATTCCTTCATCTCTTCTATATCGACAGTCTTTAGCATAATGACCTCTTTTGCCAAAATTATAGCATTTCGCATCTAGTTAACGATATCTTTTATCTTATGTCTTCTTGGTTTCGATGTTGTTAAGGTATCCTCGAACATCGACTTTGGCCTTTTCACCTTCTTTCATTTCTATCTTCCTCTAAATCGGTCTTATCATCTTCATTGGACATTCTAGAATTGGAATTTCTAGGATGACCTCTTCTATATTTGCTAAATAATGCTTCATCTCACTCTTTAATGAAACTCCAGCCATTTGTTTAGCTAACGCCTTTTGATTGGCTAACAAATTCTCCAACTCATTTAATGTGGGTGGTTGAAGCCAACCTTGAACATCAATAATAAACCCTCTATATTCTGGCTTAATTCCATAAATAATAATCCTTCTTATCCTATCTTCACTAATTTTTTATGCATAATCTAATTCTGAAATTTCACAACAGAAAGACTTAACTTTTATAAAATATTGATTAATTGACATCTCTCATTGTTTAATAGACATTAACTCCATCTCTAAATTTTATAATCTCATCTTATTTTTCTTAGAAAATCATGAGGCTAAAATATCCCAAGCTTCTTTAGATGTGGGTGCGTACTTGATATGTTCCAATATTTCTTCTTCAACCGTCACTTTGATCACGAACATTGCTTTTCAGCTTTGATCTTCCACTTCTGGAGGCGGCGTACTCTTGCTTCTACCGATTACCTCCCATAAATCTTGACCTTGGAAATATGACTCCAAATATGTCGACCACGTACTATAGTTGTAATTGTTCAATTTCTTTATATATTGCCCACTGTGAGGTTCATCCCGAGACTTGGGACTTCTCTCAACCAAGCAAGCAACCGACTTCACAGTACCTCTCAACTGTGCATGAGATAATTACCCTTTAGGACACTTCGTTATCTCGAACTAAATAACTCATTTGGGCCCTCGACCGTCCCGCTCTGATACCACTTATAGAATATGTAGAGGACTAATTTGAAATAAACATACTTCTATTATATCAAAGAAACTTGAATACAATAGTACTTGTACTTACTCACACACTAATATTCTCATAAACACTCAAAATTTTCTCACTTAGCTCACTCACAACACACACTTTTGCTTATACACTAACTCTTACATGACATATATATTTGCAAATAAGGATAAAAGTATTTATAGGTGAGGGTTGGTACTATTCCCACCTCCTTACTTACACCTCCATAAGGGAACCTTCTAGACACTCCAAGTCTAGATTCTTCCTTTATCTTCTTCAATTTTGTTGGTGTCAAATTATATATAGTTTTAGGAGTTCATTTTGCATACATTTGTACATTTTGAATAGCATTTAGTATAGGAAACCATATAGAAACATATACTTTTATATTTTCTTTGTTTTTGTTAGGGAAAATGAGAATGGAGGTGAATTGGTGGAGTTTGGAGCCAAACGAGGAAGAAAAGGAGCAGAGTGGTGTAGAGCTGTCTTATGGCGCGATCGCAGCTGGATGTGCAATCGCGGATAAGTTGAAATGCCAGCCCCTAAGTAATTTCGAGCCTTACACGAGCGCGATCTTCACGCGAGCGCGGTTTCCTTAGGCTAGCCTCTTCTATCGCGAGCGCGTTCAGTGCGCGAATGCGACCCTTTCACCTGGATGCTTCGGTTTCAAGCGCAACCAATCCGCGAGCGCGACCCTTGCCCGAGAGCCCTTTCTACAAGAGCACGAATCTTCCACGATTGCGACTTCGTCGTTTCCAGCACAGAACATGCTAAGGTGTACTGAATTGGAGAAATATCTAAGGGAAGGTGAAAGGATATATTCTAGAAGGGCTAAAAAGGACAAAGGCACAAATTACTTGGGGAGGAGGACACACAACATACACATTGAAAGAGCCCTAAAGGGGGGGGGTAAGTAGGGCTATTGAATAAAAATCGAAATTAAAAATAATTCTTTGCAAGAATTGAAAGAATATTGAGAAAGAAGAATGATGAACACAAGTAACTTATACACACTTAAATAAAATTATTAGCAACTTAAATTGATTGTCAAAGATCAAAATTAGGAGTTTGATCATGTAAATGGTTAACACACATTCTCTCAAAAAAAATCAAGGAATTGAGAAGCAACAACACACAAGAGGAGAGAAGAAAAAGAAGGAGAATTAGAAGAAAAGAAACTGAAAGAGAGACCCATTTGAAGATGCAAGCTCCTTTAGATAACATTTTCTATCTCTTATCTTGATTCTTAACTCTTGTGTGTATTTGAATATTGAATGGTGGTTTTAATGGCCATGAGTGGCTAAGTACTTTTATGTTGTTGGGATTTTGGAAACCCATTTGATTTAAGTTCAATTAATATATTAGTTCTTGTTCATTAATTGCATATTGTGTTTGTTGAGCTTTATTGAGTATTGTATTGTGGCCAAATGCAATCCTTGTTTGAACCTATGCAATGAGAGTTGATGGATTCAATAGACCCACAAACACTTGTTAGATCTTTCAATAGCTTGAGAAAGCTTGTATAGATCTAATCCTCCATAAGTTTGTTGAATGTCTTTCAATGCTAGATCTGATCTTGTTTTATAATGATAATGAGAATTTAGTTATATGATGAGATTTGGTTGATGCTTGTTAGTGAGATTAACCTTGCTCGAGAGAGATTGTTAATTCGGTTTTTGAAAACTTGAGGTATGCATAAGAACTTGAATTAATATGTTATTTGGCTTAATGAAAATGTGGTATGTCATTTCTCCTAACAACATGCTTCCAATATTGTTTGTTTCCTTGTTATTCTAATTTTCAATAGCCTTTAATTCATTCTTAGTTTTAGTTGTTAATTTGCTCATTTACTTGTTCAATCAACCAACCATTTAATAGCTCTAAACATACACAATAGAGATTAATAGGTGTTTAGACCCCAATTCATGTGGAGACGATACTCTACTTACCTTCTATATTACTTGTGCGACCCGTGCACTTGCAGTTAGCAACAAATTCTCTACATGCTAGAGTACTCCACACACCTCTAACTTATTCTAGAGTTTTTTTTTATTATTATTTGTTAACTAAAGTAATAACCTTCTTAAAGGATGTAAAGAAGAGTGTAGAGTTGGTGATGTATCTTTCACAATTTCTTAGGAATTTTCGACAATAGTGAAAGAAATCAAAAAGATATAGTGAACATTGTCACCTTCTCAAATATTGATAGAACCAAAGAACAAAGTGACATACTAATTATCTCTAAGAATGATTTTTTGTTTAATTTTAATGACATTTATTTTCTTAATGTCCTAAGCCCCTTGCCAACTTGTTATTGCAAGATGTATTAATTTGCATCTCGAGTAATAAAATATCCGCATTCATTGTTTTTTTTTTTTTAAGAAAAAGGAAAAAGTTAAAATGAACATTTGTTCTTATTTGTTTCAATTCTATTAAATCAATTTATTTCATTTTCAAATGAATTTAAATAAAATTTATTTGAACCAAACAAATTTTATCAATAAAAATAAATTTAATGTTTAGTGTTAAGTAATTTCACAAAATTAAAGAGTTAAAATTGAAAATAAATTTTACAAAATTTTCATTTAAACTAAACACACTAATTTGAATTTACAAATGAATTCCATAAAAATTTGTATTAATTTCCATCAGAGTTATAAAAGATCCACATTCATTGTTAAAAAAAAAAAAATTATTGTTGTTTTATTAATTCTAGATAAATTTTATTATATATTAAAAATCAAAGAAGAAGTATAAAAAAACATGATTATGTATTTTTTAATTTCTGATTTAATTTTTATTTTATTTTATAATATGTAGTTTTTATTACATTATCTTTGAAAAAAATTATGAACTAATTACTATTATTAAATCTGGTAATGTAATATTATTGTAACATAAAAATTTAACAATAAAATTAATTTTTCAAGTACTTAACTATCAAGTTAATCATAAATTTTTTTAAAATACATCACAAATTTATTTTAAAAATTAAATTTTTATTTTTTAAATTATAAATACATATTATATTTTAATTTAGTATAAGATTGCAGTAATTGGTTAAATGTGAATTTACAAAAAATTATACTAAAGCTACAAACTACTAAAAATTAATAGTAATAGTTAATAATTCAGGTACTAATATGAAATGTAATAAAAATTATAAACTTTAGAATAACACAAAAAAATTATAAATTAGAATGCAAAAAAAAAAAAGTTAATCATAATATATATATTTTTAACTTTGTCCTAAAAAAAATCTTTGGTTAAGCTCGAAAACAATGAGTATATGTAGTTATATATTTATGACTGAAAGCATAGTTTAACCACTGAACTTTACACGATTGATCTCCAACACTTCTCAACTTTTATTATTTTGTATTCAGACTTTAAAATTAACTTTTTTCACTTTTCAATTTATATTTTTTGAATCTATGTAACTCATGCAATATCAAAACGGATAAAAATTTAATTTTAAATGATTTTAAACACATAAAATGCTGAAATTAGCTTTAAAACAATATAAATAGAATTAAAAATTAATATAAAAAGTTAGAAAATTTTTATTTTTAATTATATTCTCTCTTCCATTAAACATTGTTTTAGTTTATATAAGTTTTTATATAAGTTTCTCTTGTGTTCATATCAACATTGGTTTATAAAATACTTCGATTTTATGCATTATAGAGGGGATTAGATAAATTTAAAATAAAAGTTTAAAAGTTAAATAGAACATAATAAAGGTTAAGGAACATTAGAGGTTAATTGAGTAAAGTTCAAGGGTGAAACTATATGTATTTAGCCTATATTTACTGTATAGCAAGTTGCAAGCTGTCAATTTTTACGTTTGGTCATATTATCTCCACAACCATCTGTACTTGTATAAATTTTAATTTCGTTCATTTTACTTTCAGTTTTGTCAAATTAATACCTTAATTTATCTATAGTCTATTATATAAATAGCTATTTACACTATTAGCAAGAAACATGAAATGACACGTCAGGATACACATAATAGTAAAAGTGACAATTCATGTAAGTATAGGAGGCAAAGTATCAAATTCATATAAGTATAGGTGGCTGAATCTCCTAACAGGAATTTATATAATAAGCTATAAACATGTTGAAGTGTTAATTTAGTAAAATTAGAAATATAAAGAATAAAATGATAAATTTATGCAATGAATTATATTTAGGGGTGTAATCGAGTCAAGTCGATTTGCGAGCTACTCAGGATCAACTCAGAAAATACTCGAAATCGACTTGATTATTATGGAGTTGAGTTCGAGTAGGTTATCGAGTCAAATTCTAGCTCGAGCTACTCGTATAGGCTATCGAGTCGAACTCAAACTCCTAAATATGTGACTTGATAGACTTGTGAGCTTAATCAATCATAATCGAGCTTATGTATATTTAACATTTTACTCTTTTAATTTGATATAATTATAAATATATCTTATCAAATCGAATTGAGTTCGAACTCCAGTTAATTTAAATATTTTAAAATATATTTTTTAAATATTTAAAAATTTTATCTAATTAAATAAGTCGAATTCAAATTTTAAAAAATTTGATAAAATTCAAATTAAATTTAAGTTTGGAATTTAAAAATCGAGTCAAGGTCGACTCGACTCGATTACTTCACTTTTATAATTGGCATGGAAGTAACTAGTCATATGATAAAACACATATATAAATAGCTGTACCGTAGAATGACCCGTTATCGTTAGCCCTTATACCTGTGATAATATTATAGGTCCTCCTTGTGATGCATATAATCCTTCTGCCTTCATCAAATTCACTATTTTTGTGGTAAAATTTTGCATGTAGAACTGCAAAATAATAATATTAAAATTAAGTAAGAAATGAATTGCAAATTTAATTTGCAATTAAGGTAATTTATACGCTGCTCTAAATGATTTGATAGGCCATCCATCCATCATTATATGCACAGCTACAATCACTTTGTTTGATTCACAAAAATATTAAGAAAACAAAAATCAAATAGAAAAGAGTGATTTTAATTTTTAGTATTTATTTGATTTAAATTAATATTAAAATAAAGATGAGATTTTCTTATTTTCATCATTTTTCTTACATCCATAACAAAATAAATTTTTATTCCTCTAAAAATTAAATCAAATTAATTAAATATCAGCCAAATATTTAAAATATTATTATATATTACTAAAATTTATGAAATAAAAAAATATTTTTAAAGTAATAAAATAAAATATATAAATTAACAAAATAATAATTAAAATATTTTATTAAAGAGTATTTATTAAACTAATAAATAATTTTTATAATAGTTTTTTAAAAATTATAATAATATTTTAGTACAAATTATTTTTAAAAATCATATTTTAAAGTAGATAATTATATTGCTTACCTTGAAGGGTTCATTGTCTGTTCGATAAACAATGCCAGGAACATCATGTAACCAAAAAGGGAGCCCACTGCAAATAATCAATTTAGCGTGATGACTATATAAAAAAGAAAAAGAAAAAAAAAACAATGACTTTTTTTATATGATTACAGTCTATGGTTACTTTATTTTTTGCAAAATAAATTTTACTCTGTTAATAACTACTATTGGATGATTGATAAAAGTAAAGTGAAGACAAAGTAAATAAAAAATAAAATTACCTTAGAATTTCCCTGATCACTAAACTATTTCTCTCTAATTAACTTTTTTGTCGTGAAAAAATTAAATTACAAAATATTTATTTAATATTACAAGAATTACCGAAATTTTCAAATTGCTACTCACCCATAGGTCCATTCACTCTCGATAAAGGGGCCAATCCTAAGGCAGACATAAAGACCTTGCGCTTGAATTTCCCTTATAAATTTCACCAGATCATATCTTCCACTGAAATCATACTATACAACAAGCCAATGCGACTGAGTGAGTGAGTGAGATAGAGAGATAGAGAGAGAGAGATCTGAAATGTACTGACTTGTCCAGGTTGAGGCTCATGCAGATTCCAAAACACATAGGTTTGAATCACATCAAGTCCTCCTTCCTTGGACTTCGATATTAAAGATGGCCACATCTGCACCAAAATCAAAACTAAACAAAATTATAAACTGTACGAGTGTTTGTATATATATCGACTTTGAACTGGGGTGAGACCGGTTATGGTTTTGTTCCACCAAGTGTGAAATTGTGAATCGCCGATTTTGAACTGAAACTGGTGGTTCACTGAACCTTGGCCGACCCTAAATAGAAGTAATGTCAAACTAGAAAATAAATTTATGATTATTGTTATCCCATTCTTCAATGCACTGGCGGAAGTGTCATTTTCATGTTTTTCTTTATTTGTGAGCATCCTAAATGAGCGTTTTGGCTATAATTTAAACTCCATAATTTAACTTATTGAGCATAATTTTAATTTAACTAAAATACACACTTGAACATATATTAGTAGTTCAAAATTTATTGTTAAAGTTAAAATCAAAATTATTAAAATTTATTGTTAAAATTAAAATCAAGATTAATTAGAAATTAATCATTTGTCAATATATGTCTATGAAGCGGTGTGGTTGCAAAGTCATATAATGAAAATATTTTAAGAGGATGAGTGGTTATTTGAGTATTACAATGTGTAGAAACTCCGATCTTAAGAGTGTTGGCTCACATGTGCTCCAATGAACACATAAATAAGGTTGAATGTTATAATATAAATCCAATTGGTTTGTTTTAAAAACTAATATACATCATATATATGCTTTTTGAAGTTATTATACTTTTTAGACGTGTGATTTATTTATATCTCCAACACCGTCCCTCAAGTGTAACTGGATGATCCACCCTTGAAGTTTGGACCATCCAACGGCTCTGATACTATTTGCAATAATCCGTATTTCCTAAATATATATTTATATAAATTTTGGGAAATTAATTCATTTAATTGTTGAAAATTTTCAAAAAATTTTAAAGTTCAAGGACCAAATTGACAATTTGGTAAAATTGTGGGTATCAAAGGTGATATTTTTCATCTCCTGTATCTCTACCTGCAAAACTTCTTTTAGACCCCTGTACTCTTTCCTGATTTGCACTATAGACCAACTATCTTCACCACCTCTAATCACCACCCAAACTGCCACCACTTGCCACCAAATTTTAACCAAAGCATTTTCTCCATCTCCTCTTTTCTTTTCTACCTTTGGTTAAACTTAAAAGGGCTAGAATTTTCTAGGCTTTTGAAGGAAACTTTGGAAGAAACTTGTCGCTAATGGATCTCCCAAACCGACGACCACCAGCTATTGCTGCCACCATCATTAGATTGACCTCAACCCCAACTTTCATTTTCAATCAACCCCACCTTCAATCATGGCTGTTAATCTGCAATCAGAGCCTCACCATTTTTTGTAGAAATTCGGCCGATCTGCAAATTTCGATTGCTATTTTGCACATTTAAAAAGTATATTTGAGTTCTAGGTAGTGTTATGAGTTTGCTGCTATTGTTGGTTTGGTTGGTTGAAGTTACCGGTGATAAGGGACAATGGCCTCACCCATTGTTGGCCACATGAACAGTAACTCGGCCATAAATTTGTGGAATTAATTTTATTAAATAGTATAGGTTGTGTGACTAATTTTCATAATTGGATCAAAGTCTAGTTATTTATCTTCTGTACGATAAAAAAACTTCGGAATAGTTTTGACGAAAATTATTTTATTTTTATTTAAATTATTTTAGCTCGTTGAAATTATTTATGATAGTCTCAAAATACTTACCATATAGAACTAGTCTAAATTTAAAACGGATCAGCCGACCTGGTTTACGAATCTATTATAACTATCAAAAAATTCCTAGAATTTTGGGCGGGATAAATACAAATATGGGAATTTTTATTTTTTCAACTAGTACTAATTCTGATTGATAGAGACATATGTGAAGAGACAGTTAGCTCACTTGCAAACATATCTGGGTGGGATTAAATATATGACGGGGTTATTTGATATTGTAATAATCGTTGATCAGCAAGAAGAATATAATTAGAGCTTAAATAAATTCTTTATACCATTCGCAAGTCAATATTTATAATTTGTTGCTCTCGTGGTCTTTTAAAATTATTCCATTATTTTCATGTTATAGAGTTATTTGGAGCGTGAAATACAACTCCTCAATAAGCAGGACCACGTCAGCTAGCACGCTTCACTTATGAGCTAACATTTGAAAATGTTTTTGTTTATTTCGTGCATCATAAAATTTCGTTTCCATGATAAATTAATAATGAAAATGCAATTATTTTATTATTTTACTTATTTATAATAATCTTATTAAAAATTATTCTTATTATTATCATAGTTAATAGTATTATTACTATTATTATTATTATTGCTCATGGTTTTAATGTTTAATATTGTCACCTAGGTTTGGTTTGGAAATCATTAATTAATTAATTATTTTTGTTATTATCGATGTTATTACTATCAATGCATTTTATCTTTTGTTTTGTTGAATTGTCTTAAAATTTTACTGGGTCAAAGGATAATGATAGAATGAGTTACCTGGTAGGTGTCATAAAGATCATGTGCGCATTGTTTTGATTTCAAGTAAAATATGCATATATGTGTTGTGATGTGCATTTGTGGATGCCCTGGTCGAGCTTGGACTCTATGAGTGCTTTGGTTGAGCTTGGACTCTCTGAGCTAGATTTATCTACTAGTTGGATCCTAGTTGAACTTGTTTTCTCTGGACACTGATATTGGATTAAGTGACTGACTAGGTTAAACTGGGTTGAGCATGTTCTCTCTAGAAAATAGTAATTTAAACATAAAAGAGCTAAAATGCTATTAGACTTAAGATTTATGGTTTTATTAATAACGAATGATATTGTTTATAATACTAAATTTTTTAAACCACGTCCATTTCTAAATGTCAATTCACTCAGTGAGGTTTAATTCCTAGATTCTAATAGTCAAACTGATAGACATCTTCCTTATGCTAGATTTCTTCTTCTTTGGTTTTTATTATGTATGATTTGATTATTAGTATATAGTGTACTTTAATACTCTAGACAAAGTAGTAATACTAATATTGTAACTTGTAATCTTGTATTTGATACTTGGTTAAATTGTTGCATCCAATATTTATTTTTTATTGTGTTGGATTGTGCATTATGGTTATTTTGTCACTATTCATAGGTGTGAGATAGTCCGACTGCTAGGGAAACTTTGCCAGATTTTCCATTGGAAGTTATAATATTATTTAACTTCATAATTTGATTGTTAATTAGGCTACTACGGTTTTTGAAAGTATAAAAGCTTTTCATTTCCTAGTGTTTGTCACTTCGGTTTGGGTCATGACACCATGTAAAAACTCCAAGAGTTTTAAGAGTATATATGCTCCAATGAACACATAAAGGAGGTTAAATCGTATAACATAAAATTAATTGGGCTGTGTTAAGATCCAATCTACTCAACACATGAATGGAGTTGAAACTCTGATACCATGTAGAAACTCCATGGGGTTTAACCTTTGATACAAAGTGTTAGCCACATTTACTCACTTATATACCACTTGAAGTCCTTATACTTTTTAGATGCAGGATTCATTGAGATCTCCAATATGTTGTGTGCTTGTTCGTTTATGATAGAGAATTTGATTTTAAATAATTTAATAAGAGCTAAATACATCCATAACCCCTTATATTTGTAGCAAAATTCTAAGTCATCCCTATATAAAAGGTCTGACATCATAAATACCTCACCTTACAAAATCCGTATCTTTTAAACACTTCCATGTTTAGTTCCAAACGCCTCAGCTAAAAAAAATTAAAAAAAAAATGTTTCTTTATAATCCTCATAATTTTTATAAATTATCATTTTGATCCTCTCACTTTTTTCAATTAAGTCTTATAAGAAGTATTTTTTACAATCAAGTTATATAAGTTTTAAAAAACTTTCCGTTGATCCTATTTGTTAGTCAACCTTCCAACTCAAAATTTTTTTTATTACATTTCAGTTCTAAAACTATAAAAATGTCATTTTTTATATTTTAAATCAATAATATTTTCATTTATTTATTTATGATTGATTCTATTATTTAACTTTTACAAGAACTATATAACTCACTAAACTAGTTTCAAGAAAAAAATAAAATTATAAAATATAGTTATTCATAAATTGTTATTTTATTTACAATGACAAGTAAAATTAATTAAGTACTTTTTTAATTATTTTTAAATATTAATTTTAATTATGATGAAATGATTAGATTTTTATCCTTAGATAAACACAATTAGTTTTATCAATATTATAATTTATGTTATATTTTAAATAAATTTTGAATTCAATTTTATCTCAATTAGATAATGTTAAAATGCATAGGCTAATTTACAACAAATGTTTAAAGAATAAAATATTTTAATTAATAATTTTATTTTTTACTATAAATACAATTAATTTAAGATACATATTTTATCTTAAATTAATCATATTTTGTCATAACAATTAAAATAATTAATAAAAATATGTTAACTTATTCTATTGTTCAAATATTTACTATAAAATAGTATAACTTAAAGAAATAGTTTTTAAAGAATTTGTCTAATTCAAATTTGATTGAGTTTAAAACATTATTTAAAAACTAACATAAATTATACTACTAACAAAACTAAATGAGTTTTTATCCTTATAAAAAATATTTATTCGTTTATGATATATTAATTGAAATTATATATCTAGAAATAGTTAAAAATATTTAAGTAGTTTTATTTGTCATTGTTAATATAACAAATAATTTTATTTTTTAAAATTATTTTATTGAGTTATATCATTATTATGAATGTTAAGTAATAGAATAAATCACAAAAAAAATAATTGTTTTTATAGTTTTAGGACCAAAAATATATATAAAAAAAAGTTTGATTTTAAGGGTTAATTAAAGGATAAGACTAACTGAAAGTTTTTTTAAAACTTATAAATGTAAAAAAAAAATATTTTGTGTACAGCTTCATTAAAAAAAATGATATAATTTATAAGACAAACAATATTGTTATCCCTAAATTTTACACATTTTAAAAAAGTTTTTCCGTTAGTTCTACTTGTCAGATAAAAAAAATTTCCATTAATCAACGATTAAAGTTATTTTTTCCATTTCAATAAAAAAAATAAAAATATCTTATTTTTATATTATAATTATAATTAATTTTTATTTTTATTTTTATTTATAACTTATTTTATTATTTTATTTTCATAACAAGTATACAATTTATTAAAATATTATCAAAAAATTAAATGTTTAAAACAATATTTTTCTTAAATTATTAGTTGTATTAACAATCACAAGTGAAATTAATTAAGTATTTTTCAATTATTTATATATATATATATATATAAGTTTAATTAATATATTATAAATGAATAAATATTTTTATATTTGGACAAACTCATATTTTTGTCAAAATTATTATCTGTGTTAGATTTCAAATAATTGTTAAACTTAATTGCATTTCAATTAGACAAAACATTTCAAAAAATATTTCTCTAGATTTAGATATTTTACAATAATTATTTGAACAATCAAATAAGTGAACATGTTTTTTAATTAATAATTTTATTTTTATTATAGAGTATAATTAGTTTAAGATAAAATTTATCTCCTCTTTTCAAAAGTGATTTTTTTTACCTACAAGATTTGTCGCTGATGACATATATGACATACTATTTTATTTAATTTTTGGTGTATTTCACCTAATTTATTTTTGAATTTTTTTCAATTTATTTTTCTCAAATATTATTTCTAATTTTTAATTTTTTAGATGATTTTCAGGTATTATGAAAGTCAAATAATAAAATAAGTCATAAATTAAAAATAAAAATATTATCTTTTTTTTTTTTGGAGAATGGAAGTGGAGGGAGAATTAGCACTCTCAACTTCTAAATTGTAAAATATTATTTATTTAAAACATTAAAAATAAGATTTTTTTTAATTGCTTGTAGGACTAAATTGTAAAACAGGATTAAAATGTAATTATCCCAAAAAAAAAAAAAAACTAAGAAAGTAGCAATGTACCTCTGGAGTGCTTCGAGGATAGTGGATTGAACCAGAAAACAGAATTTTTCTTTGCCCGTCAATGATAAGAGATCTTCCGTCGTACACCACATCTCCTCCTCTAACTCCACCTTCCTTGGTGGTTGTTATAGCCACTAGGGCCACAACGACAGCCCAAGGAAGCCACTGCATCATCTTCTAAACGCAAGAGCTTTTTTTTTTTTTGGCCAAATGAAGATACATAGGGGAAAGGATGTTGATGGGTCGTATTATAGATGGAGATCTTTGATTATCTTGCCTTTTATTATTTCTCAAAGGGTTTGTTCAGATAAGAAAAATCATGAAATGTAATCTGGAATGTATATGCTCATGTAGCGCAGAAATCCCACATTCTTAAGATGAGAATATGACCTTCGTATTTGTCTAGATTCTCACAAGGACATTTAATATTTTGAAAGATTTGTTTTGGTGTTGGGTCACGGGGATTGCTGCTGTTAAACAGAAAAGACAATTCATAATTGTCTTGCACGTCATGCATCCGTGCCTGCGGCTTGAAGATTCATGAAGCGTGCGTAGTAGAAGGCAAATAAAGCTACCGCCTACAAGATTTCTGATTGAATATCTGTCGCTCTATTAGACGATGTTACCTCACAATCTCTTTATATTACAAAAACAATATAAAAAGAAAAGAAAAGAAAAAAAAAAGAGGTTTGAATTGTGGAAATTGTATTTCCATAAGGCGTCTCAAGGAACAAGTAGATATTTTATAATAATTGTGTTATAACTTAAAAGTTCAAGTTAATAATATCAAGTGTCTATGCCTCCGCATGTCTGATGGTCAGGTTGTTGAGAGGCACCAAGGTGGGTCTCGGGTTGAATATTTATATTAAGTCTATAAATTCAGTACTGGTGTTGTAGCTACAGAATAATTTTGATTTATGAAGGTTGAATTTTTGCCCTGAAACCGTAGTGTACCTTATAAGGATGTTGCTGTAGGTTTTGATCTCTTTAACACTATTATCTCCATAAATAATTGTATCATCCTGAAAACGGCAGGGTTTAGCGCGCGCCCAAATTTCTTGCAACTGCGACATTGTTTGAGCTCAGGGCTCTAGAGAACACACTAACCATTGTCACAAAGACATGGCGTGAAGATGCAGAGTCGCCACCCAAGGTAATAACTGGGACAAATCGATGAGTGGTGGTAACTCGATTCTCTAAACAAGTTGCACCACAACCAGGAATTCTATATACGAAATACCAACTTCTCTAGTCTTGTGTTCGTTTAGAATTACTTTATTAATCACTATCTTATCCTCTATTTACATGCAATTTCATATAAACCCTTATTTTAAACAATAAACTTCAAGGCAAACTAGTCATGAAAAAGTAAATAAGCAATGCATATATTCAAAGCATATCAACCCTAGGTTAGTCTAATCTACATATTTTAATTAAAGTGAGCTAAGTTTACATGTTATGAAAACTTAAATTAGTGGGCCTAAATATACTTATTTTATTTCTAAAAAATGAGCTAGATCTATAAATTATGAAAGGATTTAAATGAGCTGAGTCTAAATTAATTTTATTAACTAAAGATGGGCCTACGTCTAAATTAACTAGGTGAGCCTAAAATACATTCTAACCTAAAATCTAAATTAATTATGGGTCTAAAATCAAATTAATTAATTAACACTAAAAAAAACCTAATTAAAAAGATGATCTAGTAATTAACTTAAAAAAAGCCCTAAAAAAACAAAGGAAAACAAATAAACATGTAAATCATGAAAATAAATAAATAATAAAGCAAAGTAACTAAAAATAAAACAATAAACAATAAAAATAATCATAAAAACAATAAAACAATTAAAACATGCATTTAGTGATTTTTAACCCTAATTTAATTAACATGCAACCTAAAGATTAATCTAAAGCCACCATTGATTTTATTAGAATTTTACCAAATAAACCTAATTTACTACTTAATTAATCAAAATAAAACATACATCCACCCATATAATTTTATTAATCCTACTATTGGGGCTATTACAATCTTCTACTACAAATTAAAATAAAAATTATAAGTACAAACCCAAAATAAAACAAAAAAAACATAAAATAAAATAAAATAAAATAAAATAATAAACAAACTAAAAAAACTAAACTCTAATACATAAATCGATCAATGACATTCCATGGATCCTTGTGGGTTCTCCATGAATTTACTCCGTTGATGATGTACTCAAGTCACCCCATCCATCATAAAATACACAAAAACAAATAAAGATTAGTATTAAATTAAATTAAGAATAAAAACGAAATCGAATTAAATAAACAATAAAAATCAAATAAAAAATAGAAAAGAGTAGAAGAGTAGATGTGAATGCAGTATGATTTGCTCCTCAGAGTGGTATATGTCACCGTTTGCTTTTGAAATAAATCTTCAGAATTGATTTTTGTTTCTTCTCGGCTTGCTGTGTTTTCTTCAAGTTTTTAGTTTGTCAAAACCCCCTTTTTTTTTTTTTGAAAGCTTTTCCTTCTGTGGAAATACTCCTTACGTCCCAGCAGAAACTCCACAAGAAGTCCTCTGGGAACAAAAGCAGAAAAATGCAGTAAAACAAAAGTAAAAGTCCTCCCCCTGCTCCGGAGTTAAACCTAAGTTTATATAGAGAACTTATAAAAACCCTAACTCAGAGTCTCGTAGCTACCTATGACTTCAGGAGATCAAATTATAGTCTAAACAGGACTCTAAAACAGAGATAAGTCCTTTAACAGACCTTTATCTCATCACCTGACCAATCAAAATGTCAGAAAAATCCATTTTGTTTACTGAAAATATTAAAAAAAAATAGAGTTAAAATGCAATTAGGACTACATAATCCCGATCGGGATTATGTATTTCTGATCGGAATTACATAATTCCAATCGGTTTTTCAATATTTTTTTTAACTTTTAATTATAAAAAGACCCCTGAAAGAAGAAAATTTTTACTAAAAGACCCCTGAAAGAAGGAAACTTTCAATTTAGTCCTTCAAAACTCAATTAAATCCTTGAAAAAGAACAATTTAGCCTTTGAGATCCAAAAATCAAATTCTGAGGATCTATTTATAATAAATTCTCATCATCGGAGTCCTCTGTCGCATCCACACCCTTTTATCCTGGAATTGGGTGTCTACACATCCGCGAAAAGAGAATGAGCTACCGTAGGGCAATGTCTGGTGACTTGAATTCCCTTTATATTGCCTTTTGGTGTTCTGATTCAATTAACCTGGAGAGGCAGTCTGCTATGATAATAAAGAGGTAAGGAGATAAGGGATCTCCCTGCCTTAGGCCTCTGCTAGGATGGAAACTCCTCATTTGTTCGCCATTTATGGTGATGGAGAAAGTGACTGATTCAACACAAGCCATAACTAGGTTCACCCATCTTTCAACAAAACCCAGCTGCCTTTGCATAAGTCTTAGAAAAGTCCCAATTAACTCTATCATACGCCTTTGCCAAGTCCAATTTGAGAGCAAAACCACTTTTGTTTCCTTTGAATCTATTTTTCAAAGGATGCATTATCTGGTGGTTTATAATGGTAATGATGTTCTTTTGGATGTGCCTTCCATCGACAAAACCAGATTGTTAAGTGGATATTAAACTTGGGAGCCCTTTCCGTAGCCTGTTAGCCATTACTTTTATAATGATTTGTAGGCAAAATTGCAACAGCTTATAGGTCTAAAATCTTCAAACCGCTCGGGATGTTTGATTTTTGGGACAAGGACGATGTTTGTATGGTTCAAAGTTAGTGGGAGCGTACCAATAGTGAAAAAAGTTCCTAAACACATTTGCTTGCAGTAAATCCCAATGTTTCTGAAAGAATAATCCGGGGAAGCCATCAGGACCCGGAGATTTTAATTTTCCCAATTCAAAGGTAGCTCGTTTCACTTCCTCTATTGTGACATTTGCAAGAAGACTATGATTCATCTCAATTGTGACCAGTTGGGGAATTATATATTGCATATCCCTATCAACCTCTACTCTTTCCTTATGATAAAGTTTCTTAAAGTAAGCCACTGCACTTTCTCTAATATTATTATCAACTTTAATCCATTGACCATTATGAGCTTTGATTCTTCTAATTTGATTACGCAACCTCTTTTGAACTGTTCTTAAATGGAAAAATATGGTATTCATGTCTCCTTCTTTGAGCCATTGGATTCATGACCTTTTCTTCCAATGCATTTCCTCTTCCCTCTAGAGCTCAGTTATATATATTTGAGCACTTTTTAGATCAAGCTTCTTATTTTTATCGAAGTGGCCTTCCATGGCAGCATTAATTCTTTTCTAGAGATTAAATACACTTTGGTTATTTCCTGTTGAGCTTTCTCTATGCCAATTCAATAATTCAACACTCAATTTATTTAATTTCTCTCCTAAACCCACTGTCTAAACGCCCTCATCTTCGTTCTCAACCCAGCTATTTTTGATAACATCAATTAAATCATTCCTTTGTACCCAACGAGCTTTATACATAAACCTTTCTTTTTTTCTCTTTCTCACCAGACTTAGAACAACAAGCAGAGGTCTTTAGTCAGAGCCCAAATAGTTTCCATAAACCACATTAGTAAGTTCAAAAAAAAGAGATCCATTTAGCATTTGCTAGAGCTCTATCAAGTCTAACTTGAATATTCTTCTCATATTTGTTTGTTGTGCCACGTAAAGGCACCCCCTTTGAATCCAAGGTCCACCAAAAAGATATCACTCACAAGCTCATTGAAATCCGTAAGTTAATTGAAAAATAAACCAATACCTCTCACTTTCTCATCTGCTGTAAGGCAGGGATTAAAATCCCCAATTAGCAACCAGGGAGTTGTAACCCCCATGTGGAGCTTTTGAATCTTGTCCCACACTTCTAATCTTTTCTCCTTCTTTGAACTTCCATAGATGCCGGTGAGATGCCATTCACGATCTTCTTTCACCCAGACATCCATAAAGTTAGGCGAGGTCTTGAGTATTTGAAGTTCCTAACCATCAATCCACCAAGGGGCTAATCTACCTGCTTTGCCTTCTGGATTTAGGTAGGCACTGTGGTGCAAACCCATTTTTTATCTCACTTTCTCAAGCTTTGAAGAGGATTGTTTGGTTTCCATTACGAACACAATTGCTGGTTTTTCTCTAAAGATAAGGTTTTTTAGTGTTTTTAGAGTTAGGTCTTGCCCTAAACCTTAAACGTTCCATGAAAGACCTTGTGTTTTTAGTGTACAAACTTATAATTTATTAATTTATCTTCAGATAATATATTGCCGCCTCTTTCTATATTTGTTTTAGAACTTGATTTGAACTTTCCTTGAGAGCATGAGTTTAGGTTCATATTAATCGGGTTCATTAAAGTAGGTCGTTCAATGGATTTGCATTAGAAAGGGATTAGTTTTAGTTGGAATAGAAAGATTAGAAGTTACCTTAGAATGAGAAAATTTTATCTTTTTTAATTTTTTCCTTGACATCTACAAACTGGTTTCTTTTTTATGATAGTGTCTCTAACTTTTTTCCACTTCTTAGAGTTTTTTTTTTTTTTGTCAGAAATGGGATTCATTCAAACTGAAAGAAAACCAAATACAATATAGGAGTCTAGAACTGGACACAGGATAAAATACAACTACTACTAAGTAGCTCTTGGCCTTTAAGGTTGCTATGAAGGAGCCACTACCAAGTCAAAAGAGAACTCTACCCCTACTAGACAATGGGGAATAATGACCCAAAAATGAAACCTAAACCTAATAGATGAAAAAGAAAAAGGCAACATACTATACTATAAACAGTTGAGAACTGGCAAAAAAGCTAAGCCTGAAGCTAAATGTCTTGAGCATAGTCAAGGGAGAGGATAACTCCTGCTTTGGCTCCAATGGGACCATATCCTTTAGCTTGCTCCAAGATAGTAGACTTATGGGCATCTATCTCAGGTTCTTTATATCCATAGTTTTCTGAAATGGGCTAATGGCTGGTCCTAGCCAAATCCTTTAATGAGAGCTTCCTAGTACAATGTCATCTAGACTAAAAAAACAGCTAACAAAGAAAACACAATCAATACTAGTCTAAGAAAAAACTAGTATCTTCCAAAATTATGGCTATAAAAAAATAAAATCCTAAAAAATTACTCAGAGGCAGACAAATAATGCAAGAAAGATTGAACAAAAATTTTTATTTGCCCAAACAGAGGTATGCTACCAGGAAATAAGAGAACTAGATCATCTTATTTCTGTCCAGGCCATTGTCGAACTGGAGTCTCCTCATCGGTCTAGATCTGGGCCATTTGTCTGAAGCTGCGTCGACCATCTTCTTCCTACAGCATCGCCATCGCTTGACTGGATCTGGGGCGCTTGACTGAAGCTCTATCTTCATTTCCGGACTGGGTAGTAGCCGGACTGGAGCTGGTTCTTGAGTGACCTTTGCCTTGATCAAGCTCCAATAAAACATGATTGGAACTAGGAGGAGTTGAGAAATAAACCTAATCCAAGATATATGTAGACTAAAATTACAAAAACAAAGAAGGGAAGATGGTGGTTTTTGGCCAAAAATGGCCAAAAACCAAACCCACTAATAAAACCACTCAAGAAAACCACTCGCTTCTCTACTAGAGAGAAAACTCTCTAAAGAGCACTTTTTACAATATTAAAAATGTAATTTTTGCACTTCTCAGAGTTTGACACATGCATTCTCCTATAAGTTCATTATAGTTTGCGAAAATAGTTTAATAGAATTCTAAGCATCCACTTTACTCATTGTAATAGTTACTTAACTTATCTAATTTTCTAAGTTCATAATGCTAGACTTTGCCTTTTATTGGAATTATTAAGTATGAATTTTTTTTAAAAAAAAAAAAAAAACCTTGAACATATCTTCCAATGATGTCCTAGGTTAGAAAGAGCTACTTATTTTTGCATGTAGGTTTGCTGGTTTTGTTAAAATCCTATTGCTCATTCCCTCCATAATTTAGATTAGGATGATCTCTCCACCCCATGTTATATGTATTGGAATAAGGACCACACTTCCTTGATTGTCTTAGAAATTCTCCTTATACAACAACATTCACTTACTCTTCTTTAAGAATCGGATATGCATTAGTTGAATGTCTAACTGTTGAATACATGCCATATGCCTTTGCTTGTTCTAAATTCCCTATAGTCATTTGACAAACTATAAAGGTAAGGTCTATAATCTGTTGTTGAAGGAAATATATACGCATTCATTTTTCGAATTGAAGCATCCTGTCTTGCTCCAAACTGTTCGAAATTGGCAGCCATATTTTAGATTAAATTTCTGGCTATTTTAATATACTTTACTTGTGCCTCTACTGTCTCTCTCTTTTCCTAACCACTACTCTTCTTTTAATAATGATATTTTCTTTCACTACTAAAAAATTCGCGTTTAGAGACAAAATTTAAAGAGAAATTTTTCATCTCTAAATAAAGACGAATAAGAGATAGGATAAAAGACGGAAAGTCAAATTAATAACAAAAAACTTGTGATGAAAACATATTCATCATTAAATTTTAAGGTTTCGTAAATTATAACGGAATTTGTGATAGAAATTAGAAATGAAAATAATTTCCATCTTAATTCCATTGCTAAATTGACATGATAATTTGAAATAAATTAGAGATAGTTTTCGTTTCTAATTAAAGATAGAAAATTATAAAAATTTCAATTTTCATATGGATCACTATTTACCAATTTTATAATTTATTTACAAACATTTAAAAGCTACAAAATTAAGAATAAAAAATAATAATTTTTTTATAAAGAATACATTTTAAATATTTAAAAATATGATATTTCCATTCCGCATTATTTAATATTACACTTCATCAATATGTACAATAAGTTCGAAATAAAAATATTGGTCGAAGATTCAAAATAATCAAAACAATATGAAATTTTGAAATAAAAAAAAAATTTGAATAGCCATATATTCAATTTGCACAAGGTCACTACAATTTTTTTTTTTTTTGGTTTTGTCGCTTTCTGTGCAAGTTACAACAGGGAGCAGTAAACAAGCAGGCACCTCTCTCAACTAGCATACAATCCATGAAAATGGTTATAACCGAGAGCCAGAATCTCAGGAAAAGGAGAGACGGGGAAAAAAAAAGGACAAAAGACAAAAACAAAAACAGAAGGCCAAAAAAGTGGAGTAAAAAACAAAACAAAACTCAGTAATCATCAGCCCATACAAGTGCATGCCACAACTTCCCCCACAACACTATACAAAAACCAAATTTTCCTCTCCAACAAAACAAAAGCCAAGTCATACTCCCTGCATATCGAGTTGATTAACAAAATTGGGAGGATGCCACCACTAAGAAACGTGCAATATTGCCAACTAACGACTCTCCTCTTTTACATACTTCTCTTTGGCACAGAAGTCCTCCAAGGTACAGTATTCTTCCCTGAGCAACCTATCCAATTCAGGATGTTTCTTTAGGGGTTCTTTATGGTCCCGCGGCCCGCCATAATGGTGGAATGCCCTAACATGCATACAACAATTCTAATAATAAAAGCAAACGCCACAAAATAAAGTTATAACAATAAAAGTGGATACAACAAGATGCAATTCGCAGGACACTAATAATTTATTGTTCTTTAGTTGCACTTCATCTCCGCAAAATTTAAAATGTGAAAGCAATGAATGGCAAAATTCTAATATTTATCAGGAATTTTACGCACTCAAAGCTAAGCATCCTTGTTCAAAAGAACACATGCTACAAGCATATAGGACATTATCTTTATTCAGCGCAAGCAGAGGAAAAAAGCTCCAGGTTTTGACCAACCTTTTTATTAGAAACATGATTGGCCAGACACAATCCATAGTCTAAACTTGCAATTTTTTTCTGGTTTTTTTTCTTGGAATAATTCTACCACTAAAAACGAAATGGTAGGGTCCATATTAAATCCCACAGATGAGTCCCACCAATTCTTTCTAGAGGATTCTAATCCACCAGTCCAGTTAATAATGCTCTATTGGTCAGATTCTTTTCATCAAGCATTACAAAGTTTCCGGTTATTTTTCCAATGCTACAAAATTTTAATTGGCACTGTATTTTTCTCATCATCAATTCCATAAAAGGTTTGGTATTACCCTCAGCAAAAGCAGAATGCCTTCAAAAGTTAATATATACTTCTAATTCCATTACCATGCTGGCTCCCTGCATCTTGAGTATCGTAGAGCCAAAGAAAATTTTCAGAAAGAAGTATGCGCACTCTCTACCCATTTTTTGGACATTTTTTTTAAGTATTAAAAACTGATAATCCTCCTGAGATAGACTTTTAGTTCAATATTTTCTCCTAAATTGAGAAGTAGACTGTTAACTCATGATCTTTCTTGCACAAAATTTAACCTTTGAACACCAAATAGTACATATACGTACAAATTTGTATACATTCTCAGGGTTTATTGCAGAGTGTAGTATTTGTTGTCTAGAAATTTCCAATGTCTAATACCCTATCCCCCATAAATAGTTCTAATTATCAGTCATATAGAACTCCTACACTCTCTAATCCATTCTTTATTTAGCAATTCCTTCCAATCAAGTGCAGCAAAGGGGTCTTTAATGCCCCTGCAACTTGTACATGAATTCCTTCTGCATTGCCTATTCAATTAATTCAATAGCTTTCGATATTGCTTTGCTAAATAGCACACTGCAGAAGACCTTTAAAAACATACTTTCAGTTTGT
>CATIWK010356439.1:0-10344 GCA_949634005.1 Mallotus japonicus
TTGCGAGTGGTAATGGATAGATGGCTGTGGATGTTGATAGAGAATTAAGGGTTCATAAATTAAGGAAGAGAATTAGTTATGCCCATTTTTTTATTTTTTATTATATAATTAAAAATCCATTTAATTATATATTTTGAGTTAGGTGCATACCACGTGCGAGGTAGGCTGGAGAATTAGGTTTAATAGGCCTAATAATAAAATTTTTGGGCTTAATTGTGGTAAAATTTCAAATTCAACATATCTGGCCCGAGTACATTAGTTGAAGGGCTTAGATGACCATTTGTCCATATATAGTAAACCTGGTGGCCATACTTTTGTTCATCCAAAAGTTTATGGTTTATTTTTCAAAATGAATTTAGATCTTTTTCCTATAAAACCACTCCTTTTTCAAACTCTTCTATCTCTGATTTGTTAAAATCCAAAGTCACTATTGAATACTTTTCAAAACATATTGATGACAAGGAAATTCAAAAATTCAGAAAAAACAGATTTATATATCTTCCAAACTCTCTTTCCTCAAGTCTAATTTTATAATCAAAACTGAAGAAAAGGACATTCAAGATTTCCAAACTTTTTGAAGAAATTTATTTTCTTTCTTCAAAATCTCTCCAAAAACATAAAGAAAGATCCTAGAAATACATCCATAAAGGCCTCATTCAAGGGATCAACCTCTTACTAGAGAAGGTTTAGATATCTCCATCTTAACAATTCTTAGAGATGCTAAGCTTACAAATTTTTCTGATTCTTTGTTAGGAATGGTTGTATCTAGTCTTAACAAAGAACCTATCAGCTTTAGCTGCTATCCAAACATAATTGTCTCTTTTAATGACAAAAATATTTGAAAGAGTATTATTTTATAAATAAAAACTCATAATTACAAAATGCTTTCTAGATCTATTCCAATAGCATTAATTTTCAAAATTCATTACAAGGCCATGGCTTTTGCTTTTATTATAAAACACCTAAAGGTGAAACCATCCTTCTCCAAACATACCTTTCCAAATCCAATGTTGTTATCCAAAACCATTAAATGGAAAGACATTACCTTACCAAAAGAATGGGTCTTAGAAGGGGCAACACAACCTCAATCTCCCAAAAGAACTGCGCCAAGTACAAATATGAGGAATATAACCCAATTCTCAGATGGTAGAGTCAAACTTATCTTTGATAGAAAATCGATCGATTTCAGTTTTTTTATGAAGGCTCTACCTCTTTGATAATTGACTTAGGAAGAGCTTCTAAACTTCCTTCAGTTTTTTATGCTTTATATAAAAAATAATAAGTCCAAACTACTCATGTGCAATCAAGATTTCAACTTTTGATATACCTAGTTCCATATTCCACATTCCAAAATGTTAATTATTAGACAAACAAAACAAGACCAGATTATAATAGTCAAAATTCAAAAGAATAAGAAGAAGAAGAAGAGCCCACTACTCCTTCTTCACTTACACCTTGTGCCATAACCATAAATATTATTGTAGAAATCAATTCTTGAAAAAGAATTTCAAACCGATAAAAAGCTTTTTCATAAAGATTTTTATTTAAAAAAGAATAAACAAAAGAAACTTTAGTTTTTCCAAAATTTCTTGGAAGTCAGAAATGAAATCCAAAAAATATGTTATGCTTTCTATAGTACAGAGTTCAAATGAGATTTTTTTACTAGTTTGAAATATATGCACAATGAAACAACATTGTATACCCTTTCAAAAAAAAAGTAAAATATTTAAAAACTATTAATTCGATCACTTCTAGTAATAAGATCCCAAAATAGAGAGTATATGGTCTAACCATTCAGTCTAAACATCCTCCATTAATGAAAGTTTTGATTCCTTATACTGTTTCAAAAATAGAAGCAGCACCTTTCAAACTCCCTTAGGATGATAATTCTAGAAATATCAAGAACATTTTCCTCTAAAATAACTTTTCAAATGCTCATCTCCAAATTATAAAGAAATAACTCACTAGGATAGAAAGTCATATCTTGAAACCAACAGTTCTCCCATCTATACTTGTCAAACCATCTGAACCTACAAAAACATTAAATCAAAAACTTAAGAATCCAATTTTTAAACCTTATCAGATTTCTAAACATAATTAACAACAATTCCAAATAAACAAATTCAAGTTTTTTCAAGCCATAAGAGACCAATTGATCAAGATAGAACAAGCCTTTAACTCAGGAACCTCTAGGCAAGTAGCACCTAACACTCCTTAATCCCATAATAGGACTATCAATACTGTTAACCAAACCAAGGATTCTTCTGAAGAAGAGGAATTATCTCGAACAAAGTAATCCCATCTTCAAGTTAATAGGTTAGGCTAGTTAATTATTGTTCCCAACATAGGATTGGAACTAAGACCAAGTACCTTGATCCAATCTAGGTTCAATGCCTCCTTTGTCTATGAGTGGAACTTAGATGGTATGAATGAATGCCATATCCTTGGTTTACTCCAATAAATGACAATGGCAACAAATGCCTATAAAACCCAAATAAGGACTTCAGATAAAGCCATAGTTAAACTCCTTATAGCAAAATTTTCGGGATAACTTAAGGGTTAGTGAGATTGTTACCTTACCCATAAGCAACACTTGTAAATACTGAATGTCAGCCAAACCTTTGAAGATGGAACACCTATCTTAGATGATCGAGAAAACTCAGTAGAAGATGAAGTGTCTACCCTCATCCTAATTATTTCCCTTCATTTTATAAGAGATCCAATGCATGTCAAAGATAAAAATGTTGAGCTTCTTAGTAACCTAGATGTAAGAAGGTTAGTGATTTCCAAAATTATAAGAACACTTTCCTTACCAAAGTACCCTAATAAGCCTTTTTGGAAAGAAAAGTTCCCTATAGGTTTACCTAAACTCTTAGGTGAAAAGGTTAGGAATATCATTAGACAAGCTTTTGGTAATCAAATACCTTATGATCAATTTACTTATGGTGAATTGAGTAGCCTTACCCAAAGAAAAGGACTTAAAATTTGTCGAGATTTTAAGCTCCAAAATAACCTTAAGTGGGAATTAAAGAAAACTAGACAAGAACTAGGTAGTTTTTGCTAACAATTTCATTACAATCCCATTTAATGTAAGTCTTATAGTGGTAAGTTTCAGAAAAAACCTATAGAAAGTCTAAATCTTCTTTTAAGTATAAGAAGTCTTATAGGTCTTATCAACTTAAAAAGGAACAATACTAAAAAAAACCTTCCTCATCTAAGAAAACTTCTAAGTCCTCTAAGAAAAAAGTCCTAAAGCTAAAAATAAGAAAAAGACTAACTTTAAGTACATCACTTATTATAAATGTGGAAAGAAAGGTAATACTACAAGGTTTTGTAGATCAAATTCTAGACTCTATGAACTAGATTTAGAAGAAGTCCTTCATAAGATTTTTTTTCCTTCTGATAGAATCCTCTAAGTCTAGCTCTCCAAACATGTTTGATGATGATGATAGCCCTCTCTAAATTGGCGAAAATTAAAAACTTTAATCACGAAACCCGTTTACAGGATCCATATAATTTAAATAAATCGATTAAGAGGGTTTCCAAAAACTTACCAAGACGATTTCAAGGCAAGAATGTTGGAAGGATGATAGGGGGTTCACACTGGTGACACCCTACCTCGAGCTTTTTGTATTTGCTTGTCAGATTAAGGCACCACCAATAAAGCCACGCCCTCTACCGGAATCCACACGAACAAGGTGACCAAGCTGTATTGGTGTGCTAGCACCTTTTTCAGTCTCACTTTTATTTTTTTCTCTATATGTTTTCTTTTCACAAAAGAAGTAGAAGAAGGAGGGGAATAAGAGCCTTAGAAAACCCTAGAGAAAGAACTGTATATATAGACATCTCATCTAGGGTTTCTTTAACCACTTACTTACCAAAATAGTTTTGGTAAGATTAAACTTCCTTTTAATTTTGATTCTAATTCTAAAATTAGAATCATTTTCAATTTATTTAAGATAACATTTACCTTAAATAAATTAGTAAATAAATAAATAATATAAATACAAATATATATACACATATTTATTTATTCATTTATTTATTTATTCTTTTATAGAGATTATTATTGGGTTAATTACCCAAGTCTACTTTGGGCATGTTCTAAATGTGCGACCCTGTAGGTTCACACAACATTGACAGTGGGCCTAAAACTCCCATTTTAGCCAACAAGTCATAAGTGTCCTCTAGCAAGACATTATGACTACCCAAGTTGTGTGAAGGTAGATAATTCAACGTAACCTAATTCACAGCATGTATTATAGTCCTTTTGTCACGCAATATCTTGATTGAACATAAAACATGGTTTATGTCATCCTTATATAGTTCAATCATATTGTTTCTTGATCTCAAGTAGACTGATACTGATAACTCTTTATCTGATATTGATAACTCTTTATCAACTCATTCTAGCATGACCATGCATTTTTCTTCAATCTAACTTATCGTGGGACTCACAAATATCTTCTCAAAATAACTGAGGGACAAACTTCATCTCAATCACTCACATTCCTCACATAACTCATTATATATCCAATACAACCCACTTTACCGCCTGAAAAGTTCTTAGAGGCTTATATAGGTTAAACTTAAAAATGTTTTATTGATTAACTCAAAATTATTTTAGTATTTATCATAATAAATAATAATACTTATTTAATTTGGAATTAAAATATAAGATACTATTAGTTTGAATTTACTGTGTAACATTACATTTAAAACTAAAAATAATAGATTTATTAATTCGGTTAAAGATTATTAGATGTAATTATGACTTGTTATTGTTATTTTATAAATTAAAATTATAAACTAAAATATTTTCAAATAATAAAATATTCTTGTTTTTGTAAAAAAATAAAATAAAAAACACCTATGGATAGAATAAAAAAAAACAAAGATAATAGTTTCTGTTAAATTAAGAAGGAATGCAAATAAAGTAGTTTTTTTTTTTTTTTCCTATTCATTCCTCTCTTACTATTCTTTTCTCTTTTCTTCAAGAAGGAAGGCAAGTTGGTGTACAAATTTATTTGTTTTCTTCTTTTCATTTGCTCAAATAATGGGTGGGAATCTTTACACTTCACGCTTTTATAATTTACACTCAATGTCAATCATTTAATTTCTAAACATAAATAATATAAATATTTTTATCTTTTAGCGTCTTTTTTTATTCTAAATTTTTTACATCACTCTATTTTTTATTATGGAAATAAATTATAATTTTTATGGAAAATAAAATACCTTCAATTTTTACTATTTAAAATATTTTCAAATTAAGAAAAAAAAATTTTTTTTTACATAGTTAAGTTGCATTTTAATGTTTGTTAAAAAAATATTTATAGAATATGTAAATGAAATAAGAACTATATATGTATAAATTATTTTTTAATGATAAATGCTTGAATATATTTTTTATATATTTATATTATTTTATAATTTTTTACTGGCATTGAACATATAACTTATATTTTAATTCTAAATAGATTATTAATGTTTATATTATTTATATTATATGATTTTATTTTTACACAATTTAACAATTTATACATATAATATAAATATAATATAAAGTAATTATTTTTCTGCACTACTAAAATAATAGAAAAGAATATAACAATTTAATGACTAAAATTAATAATAATTTTTACAAAATTACATTGTTTCTTTTTTATGACAATTACGGGAGATATATAAAACTCAAATCAACTAATAGTTTACATTATATTTTTAATTTATATGTAAAATTAAAATTAGAAATTTTAATTAAATTTTAAAATTCTGAAAATAATTTATTCACAGCATTTAAAAATAAAAATAAATTATTATGCACTTATATACTGAATTTAAATTTTTTAGAATTATTTTTTAAAAATCAATGAAAATAAAATTTATTAAAAAATTTTTCCTTTTCATAATTTCTTTTCATAGAAGTAGTTTAGTATTTAGTAAGTAATAAATATATTAATTTACAAAGTTTATTTAATAAAAATTAATATTTAAATTGAGAATATTTGTACTATTCAAATTTTGGAGTGTGAAAATAAAATAGTAGATTGCAAAAACTCCCACTTCTCAGGATAAGAAGATGAGGTCGAATAGAACCTGTTATTAGCAGAATCAAAATTAAAAAATTTAAGCTATAATAAAATAAAGGAAAATACATAAATAGTATTTCAATTTTTTTTTAATTTTGTCTACTTTGTGTTTAAATTAATTTTTTTACAAACAAACATCTTAACCAGCAAATATTTTATAAAATATTAAAATTGTATGTCTTTTTATGAACCTAAAAATTAAAATAATTTCTTACAAATATGGTTTAATATTTAATAAGTAATAAACGCACTAATTTAAAAGGATGTTATTAATGTAAAGTAAATATACAAATTAAGAATATTTATGTTATTTGAATTTTAAAAATGTTAATTATGGAATATGATAGTAAAAATATTTATGTTAGTTTATTCTAAAAATATTAATAATATAAAGTTATGAGTATAAAAATCTTCTGAAATGTCAAGTTTAAGTCACCAAAATCTTCTTTTCAAGTGTAGTTCAATAAATAAAAAGTAATATTTTTTATTCTTAATAATTTTTTTGAGAAAATGAAGTATAATATAAAAATGGAAATTCAAGCTAATTTAATGTTTAAAACTTATCAAATAAGTATTTTAACTTGTAAAGTCTGTTAAATATACATTTTGAAAAAAATTTACCAATTTAGACACTTAAATCTTAAAAAAATAGTTAAAACATAAAAATTCAAAATTCAAATACTTTTTATGCAATTTCTTCTAAAATAAAATTTTAGAAGCTATTTATCCATATTTATATTTTTATAAAAAAAAATACTATTTATACATTATATTTAAATGAAATAAGAACTATACATATATAAATTATTTTTAGATGCTAAATGATTAAACACATATTTTATATTTATTCATATTGTTTTATAACGTTTTACAAGGCATTAGATACATAAATTCTATTTTAATTCTAAATATATTAATTAATATTTATAATAATTATATTATAAGATTTTATTCTAACAAGTATTTTCTGCACCACTAAAATAATAAAATTATGGAAAAATATGCCAACTAAAATCAATATAATTATTATAATAATTATATTTTTCTTTTCTAAGACAAGATGAAAGATATGAAAAAACTCAAATCAACTAAATAATTTAAATTATATTTTAATTTTACATATAGAAATAAAATTTAAAAATTTCAATTGAAATTTAAAGCTACTTAAATGATTTATTTCTGACAATTAAAAATAAAATAAATTATTATATACACAAAAAACTAGTTTTAATTTTTAAAATAAAAAATAAAGAACTTAATTAAAATTGTATGTCTTTTTATGAACCTAAAAATTAAAATAATTTCTTACAAATATGGTTTAATATTTAATAAGTAATAAACGCACTAATTTAAAGGGATGTTATTAATGTAAAGTAAATATATAAATTAACAATATTTATGTTATTTGAATTTTAAAAATATTAATTGTGGAATATGATAGTAAAAATATTTATGTTAGTTTATTTTAATAATATTAATAAGGCAAAAGGTACCAAAAAAAATCCTTGAACTTTTATGATAAAAGCAAATAGTACCATAAACTAAAAAAAGTACATCGAAAGCTATGAACTTTTAAAAATAATTCAAATAGACTCATTTTTTAATTATTACTTAACATATGTTAACTTTTAACTTTTGGGGCTATAAAAGATACAAAAAGTCTTAATATTTAATTTTGGTACAATGAAAACCTAAACATTTTTAAATTTAAAATATTTATTTATTTTTATTAATTAACATTTTATTTTAAAATTTTTATTTTAGAGGGTAAAATTATATTAAAAATTAATCTATTCTTAAAAATTATTTATTTTAAAACATATGTCACTTATTTTCTTAAAATTAAATTTGCACTCTAAAATTGACAAAAAATATTTAAAAGTGTATAAAATATCATTAAAAATTTATTGATTTAAATTATTCTAAACTATATATATTTATTCTTAAAAGATAATAATTTTTAGGAATATTTTTATTTTGAATAATAAAAATATTTTTATTTATGAAAATTATTATGAAATAGACTATTTACTGAATACAAATATTTTTATTCATGAAAATTATTGTGAAATATTATGCTTTTATGAATAAAAATATTTTTATTCATGAATATTATTGTGAAATGGTACGCCTTCATGAATAAAAATATTTTTATTCTTAAAAAATAAAAATATTCTTAAATAATAATTATTTTATAAGAATAAACATATACAGTTTAAGAATTTTTAATGATATTTCTTATACTTTTCAATAAATTTTGTCAATTTTAGTGTAAATTTATTTTTAAGAAAATAAGTGATATATGCTTCAAATAAATAATTTTAATAATAAATTAATTTTTAAAAATAATTTCACACTCTAAAATAAATTTTTAAAATAAAATGTTAATTGATAAATGTTTTAAGTTTAAAAATATTTAAGATTTAATTATACTAAAATTAAAGATTGAGGGCTTTTTGTACCTTTAATAGCCCCAAAAGTTAAAAGTTAATATTTGTTAAGTAACAGTTAAAAAGAGGTTTATTTGAATCATTTTTAAAAGTTTATGGGTTTCGATATATTTTTTTTAGCTTATGGAGCTATTTGCTCTTATCATAAAAATTTAAGGGTTTCTTTATACCTTTTTCCTATTAATAATGAAATAATGAGTGTAAAAATCTTCAACCATTCATGAAATGTCAAGTTTAAGTCACCAAAATCTTCTGGAATCTCAAGTAGTTAGATTGTTGCTTTTGAGAGTTCCTTTCTTATAACTGAAAACTAGTGTGGTGTACTTATAGGACCCATTTTAACTAAACTTGCCAATCTATTATTATTATTATTATTATTATTATTATTTTCTGAATGGGTACTTTAAAGTTGGTCTCCTTAATTATCATAGAGGATAATGCACGGTCAAAACCTTTTTTTTTTTTTATCTAAATCACATGTATAATTTTTTTTATCTTAATCATCGACATTCAAAATTTACTAGACTCTAATGAATTCAGTTCGATTTAAATAAAATTATAAGGACGTCAATAATTTTTCAATAATTAATTTAATATGACTATACATATTTAATAAGTAACTTGAACGAAAAAAATTTTCTATCAGTTGATTCCAACAATTAAAGATGAATTTATATAATATATATAGAGAGAGAAAATACCCTCACACTATGAATAAGTCTTCTAGAAGCATATGCTTCTTGTTTTGGCAAAATATGATATAGGATAACTCCATTGTTTAGTCTTTGTCATGCTACCCAAAGCATGGCTCACTCTACCATACACATTTGACACATTCTATTAGATGCCACCCAAACCATGGCTCACTCTACCATACACCATTTGACGCATTATATTACTTTTGTCATTCATTTTGTCTTCACATAAGGAAATTTTTGTATCCTGATTTGGACCCAATTGTGTCTTGTAAAATAGAATTTCAATTCAATTTGTATAATAGAGCATTTTACAAATTTTAGAAGAATCACATTCTAAAAATTAGCTATGGAGGATGAAGAGCTTATTCTTTTTTTTTTTTAAGAAAATTTACTGTTCATACACCAGCATTCAGACAATTACTGACTGTATGAGGATGAAGAGCTTATTCCATTTCTTACAATTAGAATTGTAGCAATTCACTATGTTTTGCAGTCCAATTGATATCTCCAACATTACTGATTGTGTTGTTTATGTCTCTGATTTTATCAATCTTGTTGTTTAATTGTGATTCACAATACTAAAAATAGTTTTGGCACTAGGTAAAAGTAATACAAATTTTAGAAGAATTACATTTCATAAATTAATTGTTCAATGTAAATTTTACATCAAAATTCTATATTAATTTATTAATATATAGTAAATTTGTATTAATTTATTTCAATGTATATTTGTTACAAAATTTATGATAAATTTTTTTCTGATAATTATAAAAATTTCTTATTTATGTTAAAAATAAATGATTAAATTTATTTTTAAAATACACAAACAAATAAATAAAAAAATTGCAAAAATGAATAAACCCTAAATCATATATTTTAAAAAAAAATCCATCAAAATCCATACCCACCACAAAAAGGAAAGGATCTAAAAAAGCTTCTAGAACATTAGTGCTTTTTGCTTTTGGCCTAGAAGTGAAATAAATAAATGAAAAGAATAAAAATCTGTTCACAGGGACAAAACTTTTCCATCAACAGATGATGGATGCCCATCATCAACATATACTTTTTTATTATTATTTTTTTCTACTAAAATAACAAAAAAAA
>CATIWK010356463.1:0-10580 GCA_949634005.1 Mallotus japonicus
ATAATCTTTAAAAGCAACTCTCATTGCCAATTAAAAGTTAAAATCCCTAACAATAACTCTCATTATTAATAGAAGTATTTCCTCTTAAAGTCTACACTCATTCTCATGAAATTGCAGAGATAAAAGAAAACTATAAACATGTAACACTAATACTTTTTCCACAAGATGAATTCCTTGTCTCCAAGTGACATTCAATCAATAAGCAAAATTCAATCAAAGTTCCATCAAATTATTCCAACTCTCATTGTAAATAAATCGATTCATAAGTTACACATGGTGATCAAACATATATAACATAATTCTGCACTAATTGAATTCACATCAATAAGTAAAGTAAGAAATATATAATCCTTATTAACTAATCATTGCAATTCCTTCAAAGACTTAGCCAAAATACATGATTAAACAATACTAAAGATAATAAAAAATGACATATAAAGGAAAAGATTGAGATAATAAAACCCTTTTAATTGTCTTCTAAACTTGCTAGCTGAAATTTGATCTTCTTCTCCCAAAATAGTTGGCTTTGTCTTTGTAAGTAAAAGTAAATAAACTCTTCAAGAATAAGAAACTAAATAGTAATCTTCTATTAATTAAAAGTAATCTTACATAAATTATCTTTATCATATATCATCTCTCATATATATTTTCTACAGGTCACAAATGATCTATTTATAGACCTTAGAAGTAGTTACAAATGAAAAAGCACCCTTTGACATGAAGGGTCACAACCCTATGCAAATATAGTAACTTTAAGGGCATTTTTGTGCATCTAAATGACATTATCTCCAGAAAGTTCCTTCACCAAAGTTTTAGCTCTTCGAGTATCTTTCTAATGCAAGTTGAATTACTTCATTTGGACATCTGTAGACGAAGTTATGACCGAAATACGAAGACTGCTCAAAGGTGAAAAGTGATAGCCTTCTTGAATCGACTTGGCACCAAGTCATGAGTCGGCACGAAATGTTACTGTAATGACTCGATATAGAGGGATGACTCGACATGATGACTCTCTGTAATGACTCGTTCCAACCATCACGAGTCGGCACGACTTCAATCTAACTTCCTTTGTCGTTTTAAGCTTCACACTTCATTCCAACAAGTCCAAGGTCATTCTAATGCATCAATTGGACCTAAAAACATATAGAATACATAGAAACTACCATAAAAGACACTTGGGAATAAAAATATTAATAACATAATCAAATTAAGACATAAACACATAAAAATCACATAAAATAGCAACTAAACTAGTTTAAATAACTATGCATATTTGCATTGTATCATCAAGTACATAAAGTTGTAGAATTATTAGCTAGGCTTGTAAGATAATGATTTAAATCAAGAATATAATCTATTAACCTTCCGAGATGATGCCATCACCTCCATATTTAAATTAACAATATCATGTGCTGTAAATCCTTTCGAGATGATGCCATCACCTCCATGTTTAAATTAGCAATATCATGTGCTGTAAATCCTTCCTTATTCTTTATCTTCAGATTGACTCTCTTATCATCAGCAAGACTGCTCACGATCTTTGGATGCATGTTAATGGTAGCCAAGTGCAAAGCTGTGTTTCCATCAACATCCCTCTCATTTACAAGCCTACCAAGTGATGGTCTTTTTAATACAAACTTAACCACATGAGTGTTTCCTTTCATGGCTGCAACATGAAGTATATTTTGACCATGCCCATTGAGGAGCTCCCTTGAATCAGGACACTGGCGAAGAATCTCCTGAATAATGTCAGTACGATCTTTATATGATGCTATGTGAATTGGGTAGTGACCATTTCTATCTCTTTGATAGGCAGCACCACAAAATTTATCTAGTAAGAATTTGACACCTTCAAGATAGCCTATAGATGCAGCAGAGTGAAGTGGATTCCTCCCCTTTTCGCATCTTAAGCGAAGAGAAAACTGATCTTTTTCCCATATTATGTTTAGGACATCTGACATGGAGAAAAATCAATACGTCAATAAATTAATTTTTTCAATTATATTATTGGTATTCAGTGATTCGTAATTAGTTTAGTTCAATTTAAACAGAATTTAATACAATTATATATATATATATATATATATATATATGTTAGAGAGTATATATTTAAACAGAATTTATAGATGAAAATATTTTTTCAATCCTACCTGTGGTTGCTGGTAATATGTCAATAAATTAATTTTTAAAGGTAAGTCATGATAAATATTTATAACTTTTTTCTAGAAAATATGTGGTTATCAATTAGCATGTTGACCTTTGGGTTGGGGTCTTTATATTTTATTTTACTTTGATAATATTTAAAATAGAGAGATGGGAAAAGGACATCAATATGTTATTTAACGAATTAATTTTGTAACATTTAAAAATTATGACATGGTATTATTTGATATCTATTTTTTTCTTTAAAAATCACAAATTATTGCACACTTTATGATTAGCATGAAACTAATTTGTTCATTTTCAAATAAAATGAAAATTTGAATATAAAATTTTCTAGTATAAAATATTTTTTATATTAATCTTTTAAATATGATTATTTCATATTGAGTATAAAATTAATTTCTTCTAACGTATTTATAACCAACACTAATTCAAAAAAAAAAAAAATCTGATAAAAATTTAAATACAGAATCTTCCATTATAAAATATTTTTCTACGAAGCAATAAGTAAAAAAACTAATTTTCACATAGCAAAATTTTGTGAATAACTACACCACTAATCATTTGTTGGGTTGGTATTTAATTTTTTCATTACCTGGAGTCTACCTAGAATTCGGACTTACAATCTTTACAAACTTCATAACTCACTACTTCATTTTTTCCTCAAAAATTCATTCTTCTTTAGGGAGGAATTACTATAAGAAATATGCGAAATAATATACACATGATATATAACTAATTAATATGATATAAAAATAGAAATGTGCATTTATAATTTCTATAGTTCTTATGAAGTAACATTTGTTAATGACAATGCTGACGAGAAAGCTGTATAGTGGTCTGTGGTCACTTCTCGGATATAATGAGTTATAAGATTCGAATCCTATTCCTATTACTATCAATTTGTAAAATTAATTTTCACTTGATTTAAAAGGGAAAGACAATCCATTAATATTTAAATTATTTGAACTTCATATGGATTAAAAAAAATTAACAAATGACAACAAATAAATTAAGCAAAGTGGAAATGTATACGTACCTATGTTTCTCCCATGGATGGCAGCATGCACCGGGGACTTTCTTTGCAATATCTTCTCATCTCCATTGCTATTATGCCCAACAGGATTTTCCATTATAATCCTGACAAGCTCCACATATCCTGCTTCTGCAGCCAAATACAACACAGACTTCCCTTCCTCATTTACACAATACCTCATGTCTTTATTTCTATCAATCAAAATCCTAGCAATATTTTCATGTCTGTATCTTAATGCCCCATGCAAGGCTGTGTTAACCTCTTCATTTTTCTCACCCAGAACACCTTTCGTATCTCTTTCGTTTATAGCATTCACAAGCAGAGTCACCAGGGATGAATCTCCACTCCTTGATGCTATATGAAGTGCGGTTTCGCCTTTAGAATTTTTCTCAGGAACAAAGAAAGGCAAGTCCTTGCAGATAAGGTTGACGATTTCGTGATGTTTACAGGCAGTTGCTAAGTGGAGAACTGTGTTCTTCTGAGGGCTAATTTGAATACAGTTAGCAGGTGAGTGAAGTTGCCTGTCTACTAGTTCTTTCTCTATGGCTCGAACAAATTCAAGAATATCACCTCCAATTGTACAAATCAGGATCCATGGAATAAGCATTTCCATGGTCCCATTCCTCCTCCAAATCGGCACCATTTTTATCCTTTGAGTTTGAGGTTAACAGCATAGTACTGTTTCTCTTTTCGGTTTTCTTTATTTCTGTTGTTTCTTGTTTCATTCTCAGCAGCTTCGCCTTTCTTTTTCTTTTGATACTTTTCATTTGATCTTCCATGTTTGATCGATCCCTGGTCTTTTCAGTGTAGTAACAATACTAAAAAAGCATTACTTGCCTCTGTGTGTGTATATATATATATATATATATATGTTTATACATGATTCTAGAAGTAGACATAGACGCTTTTCAGGCATTTTTTATTCCAATAATAATCTTGATCTTTAGAGATTGGAAATCACACAGAAATTGATAAGTCTGTCATTGCCAAGAAAAAAAGGAAAAATTCATTTCTGCCAAGAGTTCAAAAAGAATCTTTGTTAGGAAAATACAAGGTTTGTCGCCAGTTGATTATAAATAATTCAAAAAGAGCAGTGTCAAATAACTCCTAAAATAGAATATATTCAATTTTAATTATATTCGGTTTCAAAAAAAAAAAAAAGAATATATTCAATTTTAATTAGTCTGGTTTGATTTAAATAGCATCACAAAAGTGGTAAAAATTTTCTGACAATTAATTTTAACGTAATTACATATATAACAACTTAAATTTGAAATATTGTTTAAACAAAAACAGCACCGCACTAGCAACAACCAACTTTAAATATCAATAATATATATCAAAAAAATTATTATTTTATATAGAATAATAAAAAAAAAAAAGAAGCAATTCTACCTTAAAAAAAATAAAAAGAAGCAATTCTTTTACTCTTTAGGTAAGATTAATATAATTGTTTTTTTTTTTTTGAGGAAATTAATATAATTGTTAGTTTGAGGTTTAACTCGATTTCATTTTATTGAAAAATTAATTAGAATATTAATAACAAGTATCTATCAAATAACGTACATCCCTAAAAATTTGAAGAAAACGCGTAGTTGAAATTAGAAGAGGAATCAAGATAATATTCAAAAAATAAATTGCAACTCCTTGTGTATTGAGTATGTTTTTCTTATATATACTCCAAACTGAAAAATGAATTCGATATATTTATTAATAGTAAATAATTAAATAATTTATGATATATATATATATATATATATATATATTGGCTCTAATTCTTCTTTGAAGTTTTGGACCGATGAGTGGATTAAGCCCCCTTTGGTTTCTAGGCTGAATATTCCTCTTGTTCAGTAAGCTAAATTGGATGCTCCTATTTCTGATTTTCTTGTTGATGGGGTTTGGCATCTTCCTGAAGATCTCCCTTCTGCTGTCAAAAATGATATTATTCAGATCCAGCCTCTTACATCTAGTTCTGATGTTTGTGTTTGGACTCCTTCTGTTGATGGTAAATATTCAGTCAAAAATTTTCTCGTTGCTCATTCTCATTCTGCGATGTCTTGGTCCAGATTCATTTGGAAGGAGTTTTTGCCTCCTTCACGATCTTTGTTAGTTTGGTGGGCTTATCTCGGTTATCTTCCCACTGAAGATAATTTGATTAAAAAGGGATTTAGTTTGGCTTCTCGGTGCTGCTTTTGTAAAGTTGCTAGAGAAACGATTGATCATATTTTTCTTCATTGCTCATTTGCTAGTGAAGTTTGGCTTGCTATTGATGCTACTTTCTAGCGGTCCCTCCCTACTTCAGGATCTTTGGTATCTCTTGTCAATTTTGCTATTCAGTGCAACTTTAGTTCTCAGATCAAAGTGCTTTGGAATGCTACTATTATTAGTGCTATTTGGATGCTTTGGCATTGCAGAAATTTAATTATTTTTGAGAATGCTAAACCTGATATCTTTCTAGCCCTTCGTTACCTTTGGAAAATGATAAAGGAATGTGATTTCTTCAAGTAAGGCTCTATGTCTAAATCCTTGAATGAACTTCACACTCTTTCTCTTTTGAATATTGCAGTTATTCCTTCTAAGGGTCCTAAGATAGTTAGTGTCACTTGGTTCCCTCCCCTTTCAGGTTGGATTAAGGTTAACACTGACGGTTCGACAATAGGCTATCCTGGGATTTCTGAAATATTATTTAAACAAAAACAACACTCCACCAACAACCAACTCAAAATATCAATAATATATACCAAAAAAAATTAAATTATATTTAACTATTGATGTGTTAAAGTAAATTATATTATTAAACTACTTAACTTTCCAATTAAATTAGATGACCACTAGCCATTCACTAATTAATTGATACAGTGAATATACATAAAGTAGATGTCCCAAAAATGTGATATAGACATGCATACTAAATACTTTGTCTTATTTAATCAATATTGATGATGAAAATGAATATAATGGTGATGATTTGTGTGACGTCTATATATTTTCCATTCAACACGTTATTACAAGAAAATTTTACCATGCTCATTGATGAGTTTGTGACCTTTATGTCTCAGCTCTAGCGTTGAAGGCGGTCAAAGCTTAAGATCTCTGCAAAAAAGAAGAACACTTGGGTAAAGGAGGGCTTGGTTGCCCCAAGCCCCTCCGATGCCTCAGTCAGAATCGGGTCCCCTGTGGGGTGATTTTTATGGAGAAAGATGTGTGTTGCTCTAATGGAACATGATGGTGAGTGAAGAATGGAGGTTCTCCATGGATGAGAGAACGTAGGTGCTGTGTAAAAGAAGAAGAAGAATGAGAGAAAGAAGATGAAGTTACCTCATTAGTGTAGGAAATGAATTTTATACGGAAAGTGGGTAAAAAGGTGGTGACATGTGTCAAATGTCCATTAGTAGAGATGATTAATTGATAGGGCTGTTGGAAGGAGCATGGGTCACATTTAATGAAGTAGGTAAGGGTTGACTTTACTTTACACATGTCATTACAGGATTGGTAGGAGATTTCTCATATATCATCAGTAGTCCCCCCTTAAGTCCTGAGTAGAGAGTAGCGACAGTCAGGACAGGAGAGCACGTGGACGGTCTTTGAAGTAAAGCAGTTGGGATGTCTTCCAAGAGCATTCATACATGACTAGTATGATGGTGAAGGGCCTTAATTCTGAGATGTAATGCCTGATATGGCTGTAGTGGGTAAGTCTGCCTAAGGAGGAAGTTTTCCCGAGTGCCTAGATCTTCTAGGAATGAAGGTTTCCTGAGTAGGATTTCTCAAGTAGGATGTCTATACCATAAATCCTTGGGGATATGAGACTCTCACTTATGGAGAGGTTTTGACTTTTAATTTTAATTAATTCTTCTGGGGGAGTGCCTCTTTGGGGAGGTATAGCTCTCTTATTGAAAATTTTTCTTATAGAGGAGATTTTCGTTGCCATTAGGGAGGTGAAGATCTTTAATTGAGAACTTTCTATGGAGGAAATTCTTCTCCCTTGGAGGATTTTGATATCTTTGAATGAAAATTCTTCCAGTAGAGGATCTAGGTGTGATCCTGCATGATCACAAAATACTAGGTAGTTCTTCAGCATGTCTGTCACTAAGTAGATCTTCTGCTTGTCTGGCACTAAGTAGATCTTCTGCCTATCTGGCACTAAGTAGATCTTCTGCCCATCTGGCACTGGCTCCCTCTAGCTTCTTCTATGCGCCCTCGTGGCATAACTCAATTAGATGCGCTTGCCTGACCATTCTTCTGGGGATGTGAGACAGAACTGAAAATCACTTGCCATTGTTGAATATTAAAACCTTGGGCATACTAAACTGGTAGATCACTTTTTTCAATAAGAAGTTAATGGCCTATTGAAGAGTTATGGTGGGGAGTGTCTTAGCTTCCACTCATTTGGTGAAGTAATAAATGATTAGGTGGTGCAGGAACTAAGTTAGCGCCTGTGTGTATTACGTTTCTTCAAAAATTCGGTTGCATCCTTCATCATGATAGGCCGAAGATATTCCTGCCCGACTATTAAGTTAGACAGGCGGGGTTTCTCCCTGTGTGGGTGCTACATGCTCCTTCGTAAATTTCCTTTATAACATAATTTGTTTCTTTAAGCATCAAATGTCACTGTAAAGGCATGTGGAATTCTCTCCTGTATAATTTTCCTTTTATCATAGTGAATCGAGCTGCTCTGAGAGAGAATTTAAGAGCTTTATTTCTGTCAAGAAGGAGTTCTCTCATCTTCAAGTACTTCGCAATCGGGTTTATGCAGTAAGGTTGTGATTCATAAGAGGATATATCATGGGGCTTCATTGTGCTGTGTATGCTTATGATTTCTGCTCTCACTCCTTGAGGTAAAGATCTCATTTGTGTGATGACCATTCTACTAAGGAGATCCGCCTGACTATCCTCCTCTCTGGGTATTCTGACAATGTAGGCAGGAACTTGCCTTTCTTCAAATCTCACCAAGACCTCTTTCATCTTTGGTATGGGATACCCCATTGATCTGATTCACTATCAATTGGGAGTCGTAATGTGCTTTTAAATTTAAAACACCCACTGCTTCAGCTAACAAGAGTCCCCTTATCACTGCCTCATATTCAGAGATGTTATCAAAAGTGGAGAAATCAAATCTCAATATGAACTCAGATGTATACCCTTAGGGGTCTTTTAAAACTATCCCTGCTCCAACTCTTTCGGCACTACAGGATCCATCTACACATAGGTTCCACTCGTAAGACAAGTGAATGGAACTGTTGGGGTCTGAGACACAGGAAGGTTTCTCTCCTAACTGTCTTTCTTTAGAACCGATCTCATTGAAACTGCAAGGCTTGGGCCTTAGTAGCTCTTCTTAATTCAGATCTCAATCCATATCTTCCTTTTGAATAGCCACAACGTCATTTGACCTTCAATGGTGGGTCTTTGAAGAGTCTGCCTGAATGGAGTGTCAAGTCGAACCACTTCTTGATGGTCTGTGAGGTATACTCGGAACTTGTTCACAGTTGTCAAGAGGGTATAAACCATCTTTCTTATCTTTGAGTACTTTTTTTCAGCCCCTTTTCAGCACTCTGCTAGCACAATAAACCATTCTCTGGATCTAATTTTTCTTCCTTGCCGATACCGTGCTCACTTCTTGATCCGAGGTAAAAACCCATGAAACCTATGAACTTTCCCTCGGTGATGAAAGATGAACATTTCTCAGGATTTGATTTCATCTCGTAATGATCCAATACCCTAAAAATCTCCTCTAAGTCCCGCAAATGCTGTTCAAAACCTTTACTTTTGACGATCATGTCATCCATGTAAGCTTCTAGATTTCTGCCTAGCTGATCTCTAAAGATTTTGTTGATAAGCCATTGGTAGATAACATTAGTGCTCTTAGAGCCAAAGGGCATCGCCTTGTGGAAGTAAATTTCCTTTTCTGTAATAAAGGTCATTTTCTCCTCGTCTTCTTTGTTCATAGGGATCTAACGGTACACATATAGGATACCTGCCTATGTGAGGAACTCAAACTCAACAGTTGTGTCAACCAGCTCATTAATAGACGGTAATGAAAGCAGTCCTTCAGGCAATACTTATTCAATTCTTTGAAACCTATGCATGATCTCCATTTATTATTTCCTTTCTTGACTAGAATAATGTCGGCCAACCAGGCTGGATGAGTGACCTCTCTGATAAATCTAGCTTCTGTTAGCTTATCTACTTCACTGTCAATTACTTCCAGCCTATGTAGGAAAAGCATTTTTTACTATACCGACAGTATATTGATATCCACATTGAGTTTATAATTCATCATCCTTGAGCATATACTAGGCGTGTCATTGTACTTGAAGGCAAAGGTGGATACATGTCTCTTGAGGAACTTCTCTACCAAGACTTTTGTTAGCATTTATGGTATGCCCTAGAGGCCAATCACATATTTTGACATTGTAATAATCCCAAATGGCAATAAAGAATATTCTTTTATCTAAAATATTTATTTAATTGAATATTCACCCATTAGCATAATGTTAAATAAATCTATTATCAAGAGTTGATAATATGAGCTACAGATTCATTTAGTACATATGCTATAAATGTTCGTAGTCGATAAATTAATATTTGGGTAATATTAATTTGATTATCACCTCTGTCTATTTTCCTTGATTAGTATGTGATACTAATAGTGGGAGGTAGTGAGTCTCATGCTACTTGATATGAGATATCAGAATAGACATGTGGATACTCATGTGATGGGTGGATCGAACATGATGTTAGATTTGTGATCGTGAGGATATTCACTTATAGTCAACGATCATAATCTAGGTCATAATGGTGCATATAATCCTTTGACCTGAGGTGACACGGTCATCCATATTTAAGTAGCTAGGATTTATTACCGCTTACATACTTGTGTTAATCATACATGGGTATATGACGTGTGGTGGCCCAAGTCGGTTAAGTGTAAGGATGAGTGTTCAACCAAGATGGGATTCATTGCTTGGAGTGAACCGGGATAAGATCCTATGTTTTCTAAGTTTGTTCTTGATGAATAAGTTCCTGGCCAGGATAAACATAACACAGTCTGAAAGAGTTTCAATGCTAGAAAGGTGTTTTCTATTGTTTGTTATGTTTTATCAAGAATTTGAACTTGAGATGAGGTCATATGATAAAGCTATTAGAGTTTGACTAAACCTTGACTCTAGGCTATATCGGGATCTTTTAATGAAGGGATTTTAGTGTGCGGTAATTATGACCAAAGGGTTCATGTGAATTAATACATGCATTCATTTCTAATTGGGTAGTTGTGATATCGATGCTAGGGGTCACTCACAACTTATGAGAACTAAATGTGCATAATTGGGATTTTCACATTTAGACTTGAAAGAGTTTCAAATAATATCAAGTGTTGATATTATCT
>CATIWK010356572.1:0-10120 GCA_949634005.1 Mallotus japonicus
ATGAATTTGCATAAACTTTTTCTTTTCTAAAACAAGCCATGTTTTTATGACATAAATTTAATTTATTTCTTACATAAAAAAATTATGTAAGAAATATAATTTTTTAAGTACATGAATAATAAAAAAATGTCAATAAAAAATCATGCACGTACATGTGGCGAAAATAGGCCGCACACACTAACATAATCATTATATCATAATCATTACAGTATATTTATATTCAAATGTCAAATCCGGTTATACAAAAGTAAGTTGATGTATTTTGCTAGTGCTACCGGCAAAATGCATCAAATTATTTAAAAAAAAAAATTTTGCATGCATTTCGCAGTAGCACTGACAATATGTGTATTTCGCCAGTGTTACTAGTGAAATGCCTGTAACAACTCTCTCTCCCCGTCAATTCATCTAAAAGTACTATAAATTGGAAAAATTTTCTAAAAAGTACTGTAAAAAATGAAAAATTTTTAAAAAGTAACAAATTGGGAATTTGAAGAATTTTTTACCCTAAATAGGTAAATAGCCCCGAAGATGGAGATAATGAGCCTCTTTCTGTGCTCACTCGAAACCATCTCTACCTGTATCAGAGAAATTCTGCTTCCCGAATTCATCATCAAGAAGAAGAAATTAAATGAACCTGTAAAAACCCTAAAACAAGAAACCAATTAGCAACATGTCTGCCATATCTACCTCTCTATTCACCACTACTACTCATTCACCAGCTGCACAATCCTCAGCTCCTTCAAGATTCTATCTTTTTCCCACTTCACAGCCTTCCATCTTTCCCAAATCCCTTTTATGTCCACATAATATATGCTGCTACTTTCCAAGAAGAACCCAGACGGTAGTTTCCTCTAAATCATCGGAAGCAGAGGAGGAGGAATTGTCTTCCACTGAAGATGAGGACGAATGGCTCAAGAAACTTCCTGACAAGAAAAAGCCTTTGTATTCTCATAGCTTGCCTTGCATTGAGGCTTGGCTTAGGGATTTAGGGTTTTATCAAAGCAAAGATGAACGTGCAATTTGGTTTGTTGAAAAGCCTGAGTGGCATGCCCAGCTATCGCTCGACATGACTGACCTATTTATCAGGTAAAAAGTTTGGGTTTTTTTAGATTTTTCAATTGTTTTGTGGTAGCCTTGTGGTTAATTTGACCAGCAGATGTGTGGTGTTTTAGCTATTGCTGTTTTGTTTATCAATTTCTGGCTTCTAGACATTTGTGATTAGAGGACAATCATGGAATACGGATATACTTGATTGGGCTCATTAATCTCAACTACTTTTTGGATGATAAAAATTGTATGTTTTGATGCAGGTATTTGAAGAGTGGACCAGGTACTCTTGAAAAAGACATGGAGAGGAGATTCAGTTATGCACTGAGCAGGGAAGACATTGAAAATGCTATTCTTGGAGGACCTTAGGGAGGTGGCACAGGATGATTATTCTTGCTATTGTATGTTCGATCTATTCATGAGAACAACTCTGCTTTAGAATTTGCAGTTATTATCTGATCATCAAGAATATCATCAGTAAATCCTCCGTTGAGAAATTCTTGGTTTCTGTTTTTGTGCATTTACGAAATCAACTGTTTTGGGGGGGTTTACCGCTTTACATACTTTCTTCTGGATGCACATCTTCAATAAGATAAATACCATAGATATTGGCATCTCCGTCTCGTAATGAAAACTAAATGACATTCCTTATACTGAATTAGAATTGTTACAGGTATTCCCTTTATACTCGATGTATCTAACAGTGTTTCAACGTTATTAAGAGCTATGAGGGTTCAGCCATTTTTGCTTGCTTGTCTGGTGAGCACAATATGGTCAAATGCTTTGTTTTTAAGAATTTTTACTGCTTTTAAGCATCACAAGCCATTCTACTGAAGAGTCCAGTTTTGGCAAATAGAATAATATATTGACCAGTTTTATTAATGCCATTGCTATTAATAATATACATAAAGGAGATTATTCCAGCAAACAAGAAAGCAAGGAGAAAGACATTGGCAGCAATGTTGTTCTGTGTACAATTCTCCCGTCTATTATCAGTTTATTCTCTGCATTGTTGTGGTGCTTCGGTTTTCATCACAAGTGTTGTTGCATTTTCTTGGTTGAGGATGATGCATTGAAATCTTGAATTGTAGGCCAATAAAACTACTAATGGTTATACTCAATTGCTTTCTATTAATAAATCATAAGTGTAATTGCATTTGCTGGGTTGAGGATGATGCATTGCTAATATTATAGATCCTGCTCCCCACTTGAACATTTGTCTCCATTCCATTTTGCCGCTATGCCAACATGAAGTTGAGCTTCCATAAGTTTGTCAGATTCAAAGTGATTCTGCAGAGTGATAATGAGACCAGTATTCCTTAACGAGCTGCCCAAACAGTGAACGTTCATTCTTCATTAAGTTCGTTGGCTCATCATATTCTACTAGTTTTCCTGAAATGCAAACAAGAACACTGGATTAGTGCACTTTCAAGTTCATTATCTTTGAGCTTTCCTTGATGAGGTTAAGAAATTAATTGAATCTACTTGACTAATGAGCCATACACAGGACATGCACATCCATACTGAAGCATACAGTTTAGACACAGGAAGTGAAGAACAAAAACTCACCATCACTAATGGCAAGTACCATGGTGCAATCCATCACAGTTGGTATCCTATGAGCTACTGTGATCACAGTGCATTCTGCAAATTCAGTCCGAATAGTTTTCTGCAGGATCATGTCAGTTGTGTTGTCAATTGAAGCAGTTGCTTCATCAAGCACTAGTACTCGACTTCTCCTCAGAAGTGCACGCCCCAAGCAGAATAATTGTCTCTGGCCCATACTCCAATTTGCTCCATCTTCCACGACTGCGCTCCCACACAATCATTCATTAATAATGAGTACTATCTAGAAGGTGCAAACGCTTTGTACTTTAGAATGAGAGCCTTACCCAAAGAATCTAAGCCATGTTCTTTCTCCTGGACAACCTCTCGAAGCTGGCACTTTCCAAGAACCTGGAAGATGCACATGGAAAATTATCACTTAAGAAGCTTGTGACGGGATTTTTTTTTTAAAAAAATAAAAATAAAAAACAGGCACAGCTGTGTAGATTATTGTTTCACACATTAGCAGCTAACACTTGAAAAGGAAATGGAAAGCACCTCCCATATCTCCTGATCGTTTTGTTGAGATAGGGGATCCAAATTGTATCTCACAGTTCCATTAAAGAGAGTAGGATCCTGAGGAATTATTCCAAATCGTGACCTCAGATCATGCAGCCCAATTTTAGATATATCAATGCCATCTACAACAATCTTTCCCCCAGCCGGCTCCACTAGACGAAACAGAGCTCCAATAAGGGTAGTCTTTCCACTTCCAGTGCGGCCAACGATACCAATCTTGTGCCCTCCTTGAAATGTGCAACTGATCCCGCGAAGAACTAGCGGTGCGTCGGGCCTGTATCTTATCTGTTGCGAGTAAAAGAATTTTCAGTGTACTACACCTTCGTCAGCTGTAACATTAAATCACCAAACTGAAGAACAACATTCACCTGCAAGTCGCAGATATCTACTTTACCCGCTGTGGGCCAATTAGCCGGGGGACGGTTATCTTCTATCACCTCAGGAGCTTCACTTGGTATATGCATGTATTGATTAAGCCTTTCAACAGAAATAATGTAATTCGCTATGGTGCACTGGTTTTGTATTGAGTTAACCAGGGATATGTTTAAGGAAAGCCCATAAGAAAGTGCCATTCCAATAAATCCTGCATAATATAAGTCGATGCAAAAGGTCATGAAATCAATATTTTTATTTCTTTCAACTATATGAACTCACTGAGTCGTCTAGTTTTTATGCTCACCAGAGCTAAAAGTTCCAGGAGGAAGCAAAACCATGCAGAGCGCAGCGGAGGAAAGAACTGCTGCACTTAATATCTCCAACCGCTGTATCAACCATTCGTTAGCTGCAAAACTGTGGAAGAAAGGACTAGCATTTTTGTCGATGAGGTCAAGATTCTTTTCAAAGAATCGTTCTTCCTCCCCAAAAGCCCTTATTGTCATAGCACCTGCTACAGATTCAGCTAAATGATTTGCCACCAAAGATTTGGTAGTACCATTGATCCGCATCAACTCCTTTGCAGTAGCAAAGTAATATCTCTGCAGATACAAAACGGCCAGATTCTTTTAAGTTCACTAAGCAGGACAGTCAAATTTCATTACAAAGTTCCTGGAAGAAAATAGATATACGCTCTAAAAATTACCTGTAAACGAATTGCCAGATATATCATTGGTATGGAGACAAACAGTACTTGCCAGGTAACCACAGCCAGTACTCCGAGATTAGCATAAGCATTTGTTGTAGCTCCCACAGCAAAGATTAAAGCAAATGGAACATCAAGATCCACGATACTCAGATCAGATGATACCTGTGAGAAACAATGCATGCACATATACACAGATATTAGCTTCCCTGCCTTTCGTCTCTCTCGAAATAGCGAGTCAAAACTTTTCTATTTGAGGTTCTTACACGACTAAGAATTCTTCCAAGTGGCGTGGAGTCGTAAAAGGACATAGGTGCACGGAAAAGTGAATTAAGAAGCTGTGAAAATAGAGAGTTCGATGATTGAAGACCTAACATGACTGTAGCGAGAGATCTACATAGTAGAAACAGTAAAGAAGTAAATCCGATAATCAAGTAGCCTGCAATTAATCGCAATGGATTGACATTAGGCTTGTCAACATTAGCTGCCATCCAAGAATTCTGTAATATCTGGCCAATAACAAATATAAGGTGACCAAGAGCAGCCATGATGAAGTACAAGTATCCTTTGTTCTGATTGAGATACTGAAGGTAAGGCTTAAAGCCTGTGTCTCCTACTTCTCTTTCTTCTTGTTTGATCAATTGATCTCCTTTGGATGTTTTAACTTGCTTCTCTACATATATCTTCTTGATCTCCACAGCAGACGATCCTTTTCTCTTGGTGGTAGTGATCTCGGTGAGGTTTTCAGAACCAGCCGTCTCTTTGTGAGCATTGACAAGGTCTTGAAATTCTTGGCTTGAGGCCAACAGCTGATGATAAGGAGCAGCTTGCAAGATTTCACCATCCGACATCAGCTGTCACCGAAACAAATCAATGCATTAGTGACTAAATAGGGGAAAGTTGCTCAGTAAAAATTAATCTGATAACTTAATTCAAAATGCAAATGAATGAATACCAACCAAAACAGAATCAAATGCTGGCAGGAAATCAACTTGATGTGTTACAAGTAAGACCGTCTTTCTTGAAAGTGCCCCTATAACATATTCCTGCAAAGATTTTAAGTTAGCTTTCCCAGAAGGCTACTAAATGAAGAAGAGATCAGCTTGCTGTTGTGAAACTGTGGTTACATTAAATAAGCTTGTCGCTGTTTTTGCATCGACAGCACTGAATGGATCATCTAAGAGATAAATGTCGGCGTCCTGATAGAGAGCACGGGCGAGTTGAATTCGCTGTTTTTGACCACCACTCAAATTTACTCCTCTTTCCCCTATTTCAGTAAGATCACCGTAAGGAAGCAACTCAAAGTCCTTTACCAAGGAACATCTCTCCAGTGTGTCCTGGTATCGTTGGCTATCCATGGAAGAACCAAATACAATGTTCTCCCTTATTGTCCCAGTCTGGATCCAAGCTGTTTGAGAAACATAGGCAATCGTCCCACCAACCTGAAGCTGTAGGTTATAAGGACGGAACCAGATCATTAATCAGTAAAGAAATGCTAATTTTGCTCATAAAAGAGGTCGATCAGTTCAGACACAAATTCATGCTTTATCAAATAAAAATTACTAAAGGCTGTTGCAATTTTTCTGAGAATCCTAAATTTTTAGGTGAAGAGAGAAAGATCAGTAATGCTTACAGTTCCCTGAGTATGTGGAACTTCTCCAAGAATTGCTGCTAAAATTGTCGATTTTCCTGAGCCAACTTCTCCACAGACAGCTACCTTTTCACCCTGCCTAATCTCTAAATTTACGTTTCTGAGATTGGATTTTGATGAATTCTCTTCCCACAAAAAATCAGCTGACTTGATAAGAATGGCATGGCTTGCATTCTCCATTGTTCGCTTCTGTCGGATATTTCCATTCTGTAATTCTGGAGCCTCCAGGAACTTTACAATACGTGCAAAGGCTACCTTTGCTTGGATTACTACTCCAATCACATCAGGAATAGTTCTTATTGGGTCTTGAACAAGGCGCAAAGTCGCCACAAAAGTGAAAACATTATTAGCATGGAGAGGAATTTTAAAGATATAGCAAGCACCAAAGGAAGCTGCAGAGACCAGAACAGGAGACGACCAAAAGAGAATACTATTATAAGCCCTTCGTAATTGCACTGCTGACAACCATTTGTATTCTACTTTTCTTAAACTCTCTATAACACTCTTGAAATGGGTCTCCCATGCATATAGTTTCAAAACCTTCACATTAACCAACGCCTCAGTGCATGCCTTTAATCTCGCATCTTGTGCCACCATAAGCTTGGTCTGAAACTTATGTTGCAGCTTTGCAAGAGGAAAATTGCACAACACAGTGATTACAATAACCACTAAAGCTGCAAGTGTAGCTAGCCCCACTGCATGGAAGAGAATGACGAGGGAGATGCAGAGCTGGAGGCTTGTTGTCCATGTCTGATGGAACCAAAAGGGGAACTCGCCAATTCTGTAAGCATCCACTGTAACATAGTTCATAATCTCACCACCAGAGTGCATCAATCTACCAGCATTTGATAACCTCAACTGCTTCCTATAGATTGCGGCCGTGAGCAAAGACCTGACCTGCAAACCAATAAGCCTCGACCTGAAATACCACTGCCTTTGTGATAAGGACTCCAAGCTTTTCGAAATTAGAAGTGTTAAGGCCAACACATAGCCTTCGTATTTGAAACCTGCTTTTCCCTCAGCAACCAAAATGAAGTTGTTAAGAAGCAAAGGACCTGCTGACAGAGTTAGTATCTTTAGCAAAGCAAAGAACCCAGAAATGAGAATCTCTTTCCAGTGGCATGATATGATGGTCCTCAAGAGTGACGGGTGAGCAGATGATTCAGCTTGTTTTTGCTTGTTCAATTGCTCTAGGAACAGCAAATAACAGCTTTCTGCTCTGTCTGCTTGCCGCAACCCTGGTATATCCTCATCTTCAAGAGTCTTTTCTTTACCCTTTTTCATCAGTGGATTCAACCACCAAAATGACATGCTATTGAAAAATCCTGCTTTAGCAAAAGTAGTAACTTGGACAACAGAATCAGTTTTACCGACGCCATTGGCCTTGCCACTTAAAGGTGCACAGAGGCCATTTCCGCTGTCATCAATTTCTTCCTGTTGATAGCCCTTATAGGCACAAAACAGCAATAATATTGGGCCTGGAAAAGACACAATATCCAAAACTAACTTAGCTGATATTATGCTGCCTACAACGGCCGCAAACAGCGATAAACAGCAAAGAATTCCAGCAACCAACAATACAAGAACAGATAATATCCGCAAAGGCATCCTTGGAAGATGGCTCCCTCGAAGGCTTATGGTTAAACCAACCAACAACCATGCGGACCCCTGAAAGAAAAGCAGCAACCACTTGCTCATGGGTAAGGCAGTCCGGGTTTTCCTCAACTTCTCTTCTAAAGTCCATATGCCCAAGCCCAAGTAGACCAATCCAAGACCTCCATTGAACATAGCGGAGCCTATCTGCAATCTTGAAAAGCCTCGAAATGGAGATGGATTTTTGTCCCTTCTCGATGATGATTTTTGTATGCAGATGAATAGAAGCATAACCAAAAGTAAGAAATCTAGGAAAATCACCAAGGCATGATTGACACATGAAGTGGGCTGACTTAAAAACACAAAATAAGAGCTGGATGAGCTTCCAGTAATCTCTGAACTGCCAGAATCCCCACAAAACAGTGTCCAGAAGTCGTCCATGAGGTACTTATTCTCTTTGCGTTCTCTAAACTGTGATCAGCACAAAACACTTGTTCTTATTAATTATGAATAAACTCATCAACTACTCTTGAAAGAATCTAACAAGAACCTTATTTGAACTTTTCACAACACAAACAACCATAAAGGCTAGAGGCCGATTATGCTGATAACGATAATTATAATGTTAATCGATAAAGTCCCACTAAGACCCCGAGAAAGAAAGTAAGCATAAAGAGATGACAAAAAGGTCGAGTCTTTAATGCTTAACAAACAAAAAATTTCCGGCGATTACAAGAAAGTAGAAAGCTTGAAGTACACACATACCTTTGTATATATTTGGCCAAAAGCTAGGAAATACGTCCAATTCTCCCGCTTCTGTGAACCACTAACCATACGCAGAAATGACCAAAGCTTCGTCATCATTCTTCCAGTGCAATGCTGACGAAAAAGTTAATAGAACGTCCTGAATCAGAAAATTGACATCAATCAAGAAACTGAAAGCTGTTGAGCAAACAGGAGGAGCATCAAGTAAACGTCAAAGGAAGTATATAAAAAAAAAATAAAAATAAAAATAAAAAAAAAACCTAATGTTAGGTACGTCAGCAATACAAAATCTTTAGACCATTTGAAGAAAATATTACTTCAAGAAAAGAACAAAATATGATTGTCAGAGAAAATTTATTAATCAAAAGTAAGTTCACCAATAATGACGTTATCACGCACTTGCAATCCTACTACAAATGTCTTGTCTGCGCCAATAAAATAAACCATTGTAAACAGAATAAATGATGTATAGAAATTAAGGCGAAAGGTCACCAACCTCCACAAACAAAGAGATAATGAGTTTTAAATGGTACAGAAACGGAGAAACAGAAAGTAGCAGAGAACGGAGTAAGATGTCGTCATGGCTAACGTGTGGTGTTAGAGGGCTCTGTCGTGTGTTTTGTCTCCTTTCAGTTTTTACATTAGTCTTTGCTTTGTCTTTTGTATATTCATTCATGTGCATGCATTTACACACATATATATGCGCTGACAGAATTGAATAACATAAAATTTAATAATAGATTTTATTTATGATTTGGTGTTGGAAAATGATGGGCTCACACGTTTTTATTTTTTCTTGTAATTTGGCAAGATTAATCACTACCTACTGTATATAAAGAATTTCTTTTTTGGGTTATGATATGGGATTCATTCATTGGCTAAAAGATAAAGCACAAGAGCCATACAAAATCCTTAGAAAATATAAAATACAGAAACAAAATTAAACCAAGACATATAGCAGAAACACACCTGGAGAAAACATTTGCAAGGCTCCGTTACAGTAAAGCTATCAAGATCAACTGAATCCTGAAAGATAGAACTAGCACTTCACATGCATGCATGCTTACACCCAAAAAAAAAAAAGTGTCATTGTAGTAACCTAGCTAACAGAGAGAGAGAAGAACCTCCCCCGAGCATTAGTCTTTAATAGGACTTCACCTCTCTCAAAACCAACCGCTAGCTGTCACCAAATTTGAGCTTCAAGCGGTACAAAAAATAAATAAATAAAAAAGGAACAGACACACCATGAAAATATACTGGTCGGAACTCTTGACTTTTGCTACTAGATCCAAAAAATTATTCTTTGTAAGCTCTAAGTCTCTTTATTTCAGTGGCTGAAATGGTATCATTATACATATTATTCCTTGACATAAAGTTATTTGCTTCTTCAGGACATAATTATGCGTGTACGATTCTCACTTACAGAATTAGGACAAAGGTGCTGGCGAATTTGCAATGCTGTCCCAGATAAAATTATGCAACTTGGAGGTCTATTTTAGCATAACCTCAAATTGTCAAGGAAAAGACGCAGGATTTCAAACTCCACTAAAGAAAAAAAACAACTTATATATAACTTCATACTTGCTGCACTTGACCAGCTAACGTAAAACAAGCATTATTCCAGACTGTGAGTCAGAAAGTAGCTTGGCAGTCACTTATATTTAAGAGATTAATTTTTATATAATTTAAAGAGAAGAAAATGTGAGAAAAATTTAGGGAACAAGAGCTATAAATTCAATAAACCATATGAATAAATCTCAAGTTCCTTGTCTCATGGATACTTAAAATACAAACACATAATAAAAAGGGTTGAAGTTTAACTTACTTGATTTGATGCCCATGAGTTTTGAGGAACGAATTTG
>CATIWK010356574.1:0-10826 GCA_949634005.1 Mallotus japonicus
CAAAATCATAAAAATACCCAAATTAAACCTAGAAATAAAATCTAAAAATTAAAGAACTAGAGAAGGAATCACTCACAATTGACTCAAGATTACAAATGCTCAAGTCATGAGCTTCAAACCAAGCTCAAGAACGAGGCCGGAGCTCCACCTGAACTCCGACGACCTTGCAAAGGAGAATCCGGTCAAGAGGAGAAAAAATGGGGAAGAGGGAGTTGCTGTAGTTGCCAGAGAAGAAGGAAGAGTGGCGACGGCAAGCTGGGTGGCGGCGCGACGCGAGCTGGTGGTCCGGGGATGGTGGTGCGGGCTGACCTTGGGGAAGAAGAGGAAGAAGAAGAAGAAGAAAAAGAAGAAGAGAAGAAGAAAAGGGTATTCGGGGAGAGAGAAAAGTTCGTACTTTGTATATATATATATATATATTTTATAATAATAATAACATTAAACAATGCTTTAAAATTTTACACCACACATATAACAATGTGAATAATATATATATATATATATATATAATATAAACAAAGTCAAAGTATGCATATAATTAAATCTACATATGTGCATATATATATTAGAATAATAAAGTAGGTTTATATTTAACACACACTCACTACATGGTATACATGTATAGATACTAAAAATAAATGATTTAAATGTACTACTCAATATTCTTAAAATATAAAATAACTTTTAACATAAAATCATCAAAGTGGATTCACTAATAATATTAATAATTAAAATAACATCGTTTATTAACACTGCAAATCTTTTAATTTAACTTAATAAATTTAAAATAATACAAGGTATTACATATAAACATGCTTAATTAGTACCAATATGGTCACAATTTATTTATTTTTTTAATTCTTTCTCACATGCAAGAATTTATGTCCTAATATAGGAAGTGGTTCTATGCTTGCTTGCATAAACCTACAAGTAAATCTGGTTGAGGACTCCTTATATGACAAGTTTTTAAATTACTCAACTATTTTTAAGAAATTCATGTGAATATGTCAAGTTTAAGTATACACAATTAGCCATATATTTAGGTGTTAGGGCCTGTTTGATTAGCTGTTTACAGCAACTGATAGCTGACAGCGGTTGCTGATAGCGGATAGTTGATAGCTGTTAGCTGATAACTGATAGTTGTTAGCTGTTAGCTGATCAATATGAAGTGTTTGGTAAAATTTTATTAGTTGTTACTGTTTATATATCAAATGACCATTAAGGGTATAATTTATTTTTAAATATAATTTCATATACTTTTTATAATATTTTTTAGTTATGCAAATTATTTAAAAATATATATAGCAATAAATAATAATTTATTATCTTTAATTTATATATTATTAAAATAATTAATATAAATTATTTAAAAATAAATTTTAAAATATAAATATTATTGTATAATTTTTTTAAAAATAATTATAAGTATAAATATAATAATTTTTTTCAAGTAAAAGTTTGGAGTTCAGAATCAATCTGAAGTCTAAGATTTATTAAAATAAAGAGAAAAAAGTCGTACAGAGAAAGGAAAAGAGATAACAAAACTGAAAATGACTTTTTTGCTATAATCATCACAAATAGTAGAAGTATAGAAATTACAAAACCGAAATTGTCTTCATATATTGAGTCTATACGATTTCTTGGATGCTCTTTTCAAGCGAGAAATTGGTTGAGGGTCCTGGGATGTAACCATTGCCCATGACTTATTCACATGCGGCTTCAGTAATTTATGCTGTGAATCCACTAAGTTAGCATTAGCTACAGTATCTGTGATATTCTGACAAGAATCTAAAGTGCTTTCCACATTTGTTGACTTAAGCAAATTATTATCCTACTGTTTGTCCACTAATTGTGCATGGGCCATGTTGTCTGCTTTGACCATAACGGTAGCAGCAATCAGTGGGAACCCATCATTGGAAAGATGATACTGAATCGAGTTTAGAGTTGTCGTTGTTGGAGCCGTCGGAATCTGGTTGTTGATCGTTACACTATCATCACAAGGATGTTACTAGTGTAACTCATCAGCGGGAAGTCTCTTCGCGTTAGTACTATCATTTGTCCTCTGTTGTTCATCAGAAACATCATCAACAAGTACTATCACTTATCCTCTGTTGCTCATCAGAAACATCATCAACAAGAATAGCCTGTGATGTAAACCCCTATCGACGATCGACCAGCAAAGCGACAGCATTATCAGTAACAGTATGAACCGTGACCTTCTGAGCAGTCAGAACTGGTCTGCAATCAATGTGATCTGGAGGTAAGACAACCTCTGTGTTTTTCGAGACCTCAAGCTACTATTTTGGCTTCTCGATTTTCTTATCATTTATGGAATTATCAGACTTTTTACCCAAACGACAAGCCTGGAAATCATGTCCGATATTAGAACATAGTTTGTAGAATGAATACACATTTTCATAAACTAAGTCAATGAACAAACTCTTGTCAATACGTTCCACCAGTAAATTTAAAGGTAATGGTGTCAACATGTCTACATCAACCAAGATGCGAGAATAATGACCGAATTCACTGTTCATCATTGCAGCATCAATTTTGATAGGGACACCAACTCCGCTAGCAATGGATGCCAATATCTTAGGATGCCAATATTCCCATGGAAGACGATACAAACGAACCCAAAGCTAATTATTGGTTGATTTTTGCTCTGTGGGATCAAAATCTGGAAGCCAATGCTGCAGACGCAGAAATCCAGGTTTCAAGACCACTGCACCTCTTCCCCAAACATGTTTCTTCTCCTCGGTAGAATTAAGAATGACCTGATAATAACCTCGGCCAAACGAGATCAGTTTCTAGTTACCTGAAAGGTTCCAAACTCCGGTGAGCTTCGACTTTAAATCTGCAAGCTTCCAGGGAGTATCTCCTTTGGGTAAAATTATATGGGCAACAAGAGCATGTTTACAAATAGATAATCTTTGTTCGTAAAGATTTTGATCTATCTTGATAGCAATGAATCTGCCTTTATTAGTGGCAGAGGTAGCTTCAGAGAAAGAACCGCCGACAGTTGCACCATTTGATGTGCAAATAGTGGATCTCTGAACTGCTTCCGCATACGTAGGCTTGGCAGATGATTTGGGCGCAAACATCTCTTTGTGACTAAGAAAATCCATGAGGAAGAGTAGGTCAGGGCGGCGTCCGGTGCACTTCAAACGTTTGCTAAAGTACTAAGCAACTTCATTGCAACTCTACTCTACTTAATTTAATTTATCTCATTCTAAATATAATAATTATTTAGTTATAATTTACAATAATATTTATTTAATTTTGAACTATAAAAAATTAATTATTTACATTTAATTTTAATTTAAATGAAATTATTCGTTATTAGTTATTTTTTAATAAGAGTAAAATAGTCTAAATAAAAAATAAATACAAATCCGCTATCAGCTGATTAGAAAAAGCTACAAAATAGAGCTTTTTAAATCAGCAACTGTTTTGAATAAAATCAGCTATCAGCTGCTAATTTTGGTGTTTGGTAGCTGATTTTGGTGTTTTACCAAACAATTAAATTGTAGCTAATTGAGAAAAAACCTCTATCAGCTACCCCAATCAGTTAAACTAAACACCCCCTTAGTAGTCCTTATCCTTCCATACCTGGTCAAAATGGCAGATACTCATATATGCATATTCATTGTGTGACAATTCAGTTTAAATTTTGAAATAGTTGGAATTTTTATGGCTACTAAATATTGAAAACATTAAATATTAATAAAAACGTAATCTCATACCTATCAGTTAGAGTTATCTAATTACTTAGTTGATATTTTTACTTATGAAAATTATAATAGTTTCGAATTTGAGTCTTTATAATTACTATCCACTAATATTGACTGAAATTTATTATTTTTATAGTGAGTGATAAAGAGATACGTACCCACTGTCCATTGAATCTCAAATTTTTTTAAAAAATAATAATTTTACACCTTATAAATATGGGCTTAAACTGCAAACAAAAATAACATAGCTAGCTAGTTAGGCAAGAGAAATAGAGAGTAGAAGATCACCAATTAAATTTTTTTCAAAATAAAATGATGCTTTGAAATCAGTGGCCTTGAAATCAGATTAGCCTACAGGCTAAAAGGTTTTAGTTTAATTTATATTTATATATATATATATATATATATAGGAACAATCCATTTATGTTGTGAAAAATCTATCAATTGAGCCAGGTCCAGTTCAGCAAATGCCCTTTCCATTCAGGAAAGCACAAGCCCTGCAGCCGCTTTAGGCTTGGAGCTGTCTGCTCCAGACGGTGCTGCCCCGGGAAAAGTTTAAATTTAAGCTGAGCTCTTTAGTTGCTCCTTCAGACTCTGTATTTTTGCCTCTTGCTTCACTGTCAAGTTGAGTCTGTTTTTTTATTTCTCTTTAGGTCTTTTATGTTTTCGGCCGTAGTCAGTTTCTGAACTACTTCTACTAGAGATGAAGTTCATGATTGACTTGAAAGAGGCTCTCATCAACAGCCCCAAAGGCCAAGAGCTACACAGCAATAGCTTATTTTGTCCTCTGTCCAATCATGAACAACTATTTGTATTTGGCTTTCGATCTATTGAATGAATCCCATTTTCGATCAAAAAAAAAAATTCTCTCAATATATAAAAGTAAGAAAATATTTTTCTTATATTTTCATCCCATATTAATTTGTCCTTGAATTGATTTCAAAATTTATTATTTGAATTTTTCCTATTAATTATATTTGAGGCTTTCAAGTAAATATTGCGACTTCTACTACTAAAAGAAATACATATAAATTAAAACAAACACATATCACCAACAACTCTTGGCATTAATTGGCAGGAAACTGTTCTCACTTAAGTAAAGTCTCGGATTTGAACTGCGGTTTATGCAATTTAATTAAATAGTTGTTGAGAGATTTTTACTGTTCTTGTAGTATTACTTTGATCGAACTAGATTAATCAAAATTTAATGAACTGTGGATAATGATGGTTCAGATAAAAAAAATAACAAATACATATCATATTTAATTTAAACCTTTTTTATTATAATTACCATCAGTATCCGATGGTTACAAAAGTTTCAACTAATTGAAATTAACTCGGATAAACCCCATAAGCAGTGCAAAAAATTCTCCGAATTTTTTTGATGGAGTCTTAAAGAGAAATGAGCTATATGAGGTGATAATTACCTCAGGCACTCTCTGTGGATGGGAAAGTTGGCATTTATTCTCAATTTTCGTTTGCGAAATATGGACTGAGATTGATTATATATATACAAGAAATAGATAAGACAATCTTAAATAACAATTTCGTTGAGTTCATGTAATTTATTCAATTCTGCAAATAAAGATAACATTTCTTTTTCATAAATCATGCCTCTCAATCATATAATTCTACATCTCATACTCTTCTTCATTCTCTCATTATTTTGCAAACATTGCTCCAACAATGATCCACACAGCTTTCCATGTTCTTTGCATCTGCCAAATTAAAAACCTTAATTAATCCACATCTTCCAAGTTATATATATAATTAATTTAATTTAATTTAAGAACATATCCACCTGCGCACGCGTGTGCATATATATATAAAAGAAAAGAGAAAAGAAAGTATACCGTTAAGATGATCGGTGCAAGTATCGATTGAACAGCCAAGGTTACAGTAGTGGTGCTCAAGGGAAGGAGAATCTGAAAGACATTCCTTTAAACACTTTCCACCACAAGTGATTATCTTGGAACTAGCAGGAACACTCTCATCCGAACCAATCACACAGCTAACGAAGCACTCAATATAGCACTTTTTAAATTCTTCAGCTCTCGCTGGCCCTAAGAATATTAATACAAATATCATCACTCCTGCAACACTAGTAGTTGCCTTTAGCCCTTTCCTTTCCATTCTAGGGTCTGTTTTTTTTTTTTTTTTTTTTTTTTTATTAATGTCTCTGCTGGTTCTAAGTTCTAACTAGTTGAACATAACCCCACTAGCTAAGTTGCTACTATTTAATGGGTTTCTTATGCTGGGAAAATCCATAAAGTATAGCTAGCAATCTGTCTACAGTAATTGGAAGCTAAATGTGGCAAAAATTTTACTTTTCAAATCTAGCTAGATTGTGTAGTTTTTATATATGCTAACCTAAAGAATATTTCAAAACTTGGAAGATGGTTAATTCAGTTTTTTTTTTGTTTTGGTCATGTGGTTAATTCAGTTGATAACAAGATAAATCTCCTTTCTTAAGATGTGTTTACTTATAGAAAACTACTCCAGTTTTGTAGAAAATTTTTAAAATGAAAACAGAAAATAGAACTTTGTGTTTACTTTGACTTTTTTCATAAAAATCTCACTTGGAAACTGTTTTCACCATTTTTACAATTTTAAAAGAAAAGTGGAAAACAAGTTTTTGTTGTTTTCAAAAAATTTCTTCATTAAAAGTATAAAGTGAAAACATGGTGTTTTCATTTGAAAGCACGCAATTTTCATTATTGCGTTTTTTCTATTTTTTATTATTTTATTTTAATATTAGAAGATAAAATAAACTTTACTTTTCAAACTCTAGATTATCTCTCTACTTTGATATAAATCATTATCTCTCTACTTTGAAAATTAAGTTGTACATGAGAATAAATAAACATATTTTCTATTTTCAAAAAATGGAAAATAATTTTCAATTTCTAACTAGTAAACATGTTTTACAAAATTTCTATGAATATGAAAAGTTTTCATTTTCTTTGAAAAATGAAAAATGAAAACAGAAAATAATTCTCTATAAGTAAACGCACTCTTAATGTCTCGGATTTAAGTCTTATACATAAAAAAAAATAGATGTTAGGAGAACTTTACTCCCCCTTTTAAATTTACCTAGCTCGAACTTTGAAAAGAGTTAGAACTCTTGTGTCTATCAGATACTAAAGGTATCAAATAAAAAAAAATCTAGAATTTGATTTCTCTCAAAAAAACAAAATTTTTGTTTTTGAAAATTTATTTTTAAATATACTAAATTATTATGAATTAGAGTACATCTTCTATATCGTTGAAAGTGAATATCATTTCAATTGATAGGTGAATTGGTCGTAGAATACTTTAAAGAATGAAAAAAAATTTATTTTATAGATGACTTCAAATTTTCTTTTAATACTATTTTCTAGGATAGAGTATAATTAATTACCAAAAATCAAACAATATAATGTCAAATTATTAAGAAATTTTTTTTTTCAATCTTTTACTAAATCTATATATATATATATATATTAAATGTTGAGCCCTAAAGTTATTAAGCCAAAAATTTGACAAGTGTCCACCTTCATATTTGAGTATTCACTTGAAAAGCTAATGTGTCAAACTATTAAAAATTCTAATTTTTATTAAAAAATAAAATATTTTTAATAGTTATTTAGTATTATTTTTTAACTAAACCACTATTATACATATTTTAATACTGCTCAAATTCTAAAATTATTTATATATTACGTATTTTTCTACCTTAAATTACTCAAAATATTTTTTCTAAACCATTAAAAAAATTACAGTAATTACTTAATATTATTTTTTAACTAAAACACTATTATACATACTTCAATACTAATCTAATAATTCTAAAAACAAATCTTATTATAACTAAAAAATTATGGCAACAAAAATTAAAAAAAATAAAATTAATGTGATTTATTTTATTTTTAATTTATTTAGTTATTATTTCATTCAAATTATTTATATAATCATTTTATTTCACAGTCCGCGCATTGCGCGAAATCACGACTAGTTAAAGATGAATTTGTGATGCAAAATCCATCACTGTAGTGATGGACTTTTAAATGATGGATTAATGGTCATAAATCCATCATTAATTATATAAATTAAATTTTATATATATATATATATATATATTTTTTTTTTTTTTTTACTACATCCACTCTTTCCCTTTTCTTTTTCCCTCTTATAAGTGACAAAAATTCGATGAAATAACTTAATTTTCTGTTGCAAAAGAATATTTGACTCAAATTCAAATTTATATATGATAATACATGTTCAATGTAATATTTTATAATTATTAATTAACATAATAATATTTTTTGAACTTTTTCTTATTTTGATTAACCTATGCAATATCCATGACTACCCATGAACTTAATTAATGGTATCATTAGAAATGACAATTGCACAATTAGACTGTTTTGATGCATTGAGCGTAAACGATTTATTCTGTTTGATTATAAGATAACAACACTTGTTTGCTTAATTTTCATCTTCATGAAAATTCTGTTGCTGATCAAAAGATTAAGAATGCAAATCACTGCATTTGCTCCCACATTCTTCACAGCTTCATTTTCTACAAATATTGTGAGAACAATGATCCACACAGCTCTCCATTTTATCAGTATCTATCAAATCAAAAACACTATAATTACCAGCAGGAAGGAAAAAAAATCAAAATTTTAGAAATTAAATAATTTTTTTTATATATATATATGAAAAAAAAAAGAAATAAACAAAAAAAATTATTATACCATCAACATGAGTGGTGCAAGTATCTATTGAACACCCAAGGTTACAATAGTATATTGTTCAAGGTATTAGGAGATTTGAGGATACATTTCCTTAAGCATTTTCCTGCACAAGAAAGTATTTTACGAGGATCAACAGGAATACCATCCTTCTCCAAATCAATGGTGCAGAGGAGGAAGCACTCGATATAGCACAATTTAAAATTAGCTGTTGCTTGCCCTAACATCATCAACAAAAATACCACTCCTAGACCACTAGCTGCCTTTAATCTTTTCCCTTCCATTTTAGGGCCACCCAACTTTTTTTTTCTCTCAATCTATGATAACTGGAGTTGTGAAATATAAGCACTGGCTAGCTAATTAGTATTATTTCTATTGACAGAAGAGTGGTCTAGTAGTCACTTCTATTGTTGCAAAATTTAATTTCTGTTGTTAATTTGTGAAATTATTTTTCACATGATATAAAAAGAAAGGACTATTCACTATTATGTAGTCGATCAAATACCTAATTAAGTCATTTGATCTCTCTATTAATTAAAAAATAGTATCATATCTTTTGTTTTCCCATATGTGTGAAGATCTATAAAGCAGCTACATATAGCATATGTTTGTAATAATTGAAAGCTAAAGGTGGCAAAGAAAACTTGCTAGTTATAGCTCTTTGTATCATCAGTCAGTATAGATATTTAATTAGTTTATGACGATTATAAGCTTTCTTTTGAGTGTTTAATGTTAAATTCTAAATATTGTTATGGTACCGAAAAGAAATTTGGTCATTCACCGAAAGACACTCAAACTTAAATTTTCAAAATGACCTTAAAAAATTTCATACGACATATCTTTTCTTTCTTTCGGTTTTATTATTTTTTTGCAGACTTTAAATAATTGTAACATTGATTTTTCCTTATATACATATAGATATAATATAAAATTAATATATACATTACCTTTCACCATTATATTTGTTAACTAAATTTACAAAATGGATCATTTTAGAAGAAAACTTCATGAAGATATAAAAATAAATAAATTAGAACCAACAAGTCAAAAGTATTTTATATAAGAATAAATAAAATAATTGAATAAAATATTAGTATCAATATGAATTCTCCAAGCTTCACAATTTGAATTTTAATTTCACACATAATAAATAGATAGTCTCATCATGTAAGATGCATTTTTATTCCACACATAATAAACCTATGTATATTTTATTACTATTTTCAATTAATTTCTAAATGGTTTCTTTTTAATAATTGTATGCATGATATAAAAGTCGGTTAGCGAATAGTCTAATGACTATTTTTCTTCAAGAGCATACATCCTAAAAATTTATAATTTAAATCATGTCATTTTTTATTTGTATAATTAATTTTTCATTCTATTTGAAAGGAAAAACTATCTCCTATCATATTGTCCATTAGTAATAAGATCATTTGACCTCCATAGTTATTAAAAAAAGATATTAACACCTTGAATTATGACAATTGGTGATCAAAAGTGTTGGACTATAGACACATGGTATGATATTGTCCATTTTGGGCCTAAATTCTCATGGATTTGCTCTTGAACTTTACCCTAAAAGGCCTCATACCAATGAAGATATTTGTCCATCCTTATATACCCATGATCCTCCCCACTTCTATCCAATGTGGGGACTTTGGTCGTATACCCAACAATCCTCCCCTTGAACAAAGGACCACCAAGGGTCCTCTTAACTGATCATCTATCCATCCACTCTCTACCAGGATTCCTCTCTACTTCACCGTGTTGGGTCAGGACACGTCACACGTCAATGAAGCATCTGGACCTTTGTTCAGCATTCCGAGGATTCATCAACCATGACTCTAATACCACTTGTTGGACTATAGACACCACATATCTCTACATTGGTATGATATTGTCCAGTTTGGACCTAAACCCTCATGGATTTGCTTTTGGGCTTTACCCCAAAATGCCTCATACCAATGGAGATATTTGTCCATCCTTATATACCCATGATCCTCCCCACTTCTAGTCAATAGGGGAATTTGGTCGTATACCCAACAAAAAGGAAAACTAATGGAGAGAAAATTTGCTATGGCAATGGCATTGCTAGTGGTGGTGCATGCTGCTATAGTATACTCAGGGCAAGCAAGAACTAAATCTGCCGGTGATTAGTTGATGAGTGCTATACCAAGTGTTAATTTAGAATCAGTGTTTATATGTAATATGTACGGAAATGACATGTGAAAAAGCTAAGATAGCTACAATTTGTACGAGAGTTGCTATGAAAAAATCAATAATGTATATGTAATTAAATTTTAAGTTTTTAATTTCAATTCTATTTTGTCTTTTATCGTATAAAATGAGATTTACA